>PNEQ01096638.1:0-53175 GCA_003012365.1 Medauroidea extradentata | reverse complement strand
CTTATTCATATTATGTTTATCTACGAAAACATCACACACATGAAACTATACTTATATGTTTTTTTTTTAATTCTGCACGCTTGCTAGATACATGATTTTCGGCCCTCTCAAAATGGCCAGAAACGGCTTTATTAGACAGCTGTAATCCAAAACCACCACCTGAATTCGTAAAATTCAAAACAATGTGCATGCTTTCGTCTTTACTTCATACTATTCAAAAATATAATTTTAGAGTTAGGCTTAAAGTTCCATAGGATAAAGACTACAACGTAAACCTTGCATGCCAGTTTGACGCGCTGTGATTAGAGGTGATATGCTGCCTGTCGAGCGTGGAAACCTGGCTCTTATCACTCCGCTAACCACACGCGTCATACATGTAAATTTGAAACCAGTGAAGACTCCTCTTGAGGTAGCGTCACAGTGGCGCGACAAAAGCGACGAGTAGTACGCGTTGCGAAAAACCGAATATAGTCAGCAAAGTAGCGTCTAGGCAGACGCGTTGACGTCACAGAAGCCTCGATGCTGATTGGCTGAATATTTTTCTGTTATTCGGCTCGCGCACTTCGCGTCGCTTCTGTCACACCATTGTGACGCCACAATAACTGCGCGTGAGTTTAAGTGTTTTCGTTCGTTAAATAGTTGCGTAAAAAATAACAGTCGTAAGTCACTACAACAGATTTGAAGCGCAGGTAGGGAGGCTTGTAAACATAGAAGTTAACATTATCTTATCACATGCTCCCTGGTTGACAACGACTTATCTTTACACTCGTGGTAGAACATCATAGGAGCGACAGAAGCGACATGACCGCCGCAGCATGAAAAACAAAAGATGTCTGCCAATCAGTACCGAGGTTTCTGTGACGTCAGCTCAACATAAATGGCGGAAGCGATGCGAATTACGAATAGAAATTATATTGACTTTATTCGAGGCGGAGTTTGATTTTGCGCCCAATGTTGGTGAAACTGGCGAGGAGTCGGATTAATAAATTGCGTTTATTTACTTTACCAGAGATTTTTTGTTTGTTATCATAAGCAAAGCAATAAACGTTTAATTGTGCCTTTATTTCCACATTTCGGAATGCCAGCGTGTTTAAGATATATTACAAATAAACGTAAAAATCGGAAATATTGCAAACATCTGTGGCTGTCGTACTAGAGGTTAGTATGTACTGGCAATAAACTATTTACTTGTAGCATTTTTTCTTTTAGTATTTGTCACACGGTAGCCAAACTAGTGTACTCAGTTACGAAAATGTTCAGCGTCACATAGCTTTTGTCTTGTCGCTCTGTCGTTCCTATGTGCTTCCACCATGTGCCTTGTGTCAGCGGGAGTTTGCTCGTTAACATTCGCTATATTTTTTGTTCCGACACAACACAACCACAAAACCGACGTCTGCTGGCAGGGGTTAGGCTCAACGCTAAGCTCCCTCAACAATGAAATCCGCCATGGACTACAGTGATACGTTCCTCTTTACATGCCGTATTACTCATCTCGTTAAATTCACCTTCCTTGATTTAGGTTTATTTCACATATTTGTAACAAAAGCATGATTGTACAATTTGAAACCTTTTAAATACGTTTAACCATTAATACCTATCTGATAAAATTAAATGTAGTTTTATAGACTAACGAAGTCACCTTTTGTCTTGTACATCGGCCCGTTACATTTAATAAATGTTGTAGAACAAGTTACTCAGAGAATGAAAGTGATAAAACCGTGTATTTGTAGTGGATACACCATTATGTAAGTCATTATTAAAACGGCCATGGTCACAACAAATGCAAGAAATTTATCACAAATATTTAATTGTAGGTGGCATAACGTTACGAAAAAAGACCTTTGCGGCACTCAGCTCTGGGACCCTGGCCGTTGAGGAACCTAGGTTGTATGGAAGTAGGCTTAATCGGTAAGCGACAGGTTGTCAGCAAATATGTCTCCATTTAGGTCTTCTGATAGGGTTACTGTAAAACGGTGTGATTAGAAGAAACACTGGGATGAATAGAAACAATTTTAAAGGTAATTTTTCGGTATAAATTCTTTTTTAAACATTTAGTTTTTAGGTAGGCAAGTTAAAAAACTTACAAACAGTAATTTTATTGTAAATACCCTATATTATTTTTAAGCAACATGTGTAAGCTAAGAATTTATTTCTAATTTTGCTTGTATTCACCCCAGTGTTTTATCACCCCGTTTTACGGTATCTTACGTCCAGAAAAAACAGGATATGTCCTCCTTTTTATGTTGTTTTATTTTGTGTCTGGCCGCATTTTTCTTGATGCTCAAAATTGTATGGCTTTTTAATAGGATGAGACATTCCATACATGAAATATTCTCATCTGTGATAATACTGTACACAACCACAAGCTCAATTAATCTTCATGAAGCTGCTGTCACACACATAAGACGTCACATCTCAATACATGTGTTATTCGTATAACATCAGACTTATGTTGTGTTCTTTGATATAGTATGTTCATATTTGGTTATTTGCAAAATAATGTGTTTTGGTTATTTACATGGAAATATGTGTATTTTTGTATTCAGATTTCAGATTAGTTTTCACGTGAAAATAATACGCAATAACTTTACGGGTCAGAGAAATTTTCCGTGTCCTCCTTTTTAATAAATCGTCCTCCGTTTGTGAGATGAATGTTTTTTTTCTCAGTGTCTGGTAATCCTTTCTGCAGAAACTTCATACCCTGAATTGTGTTGACAGATGCTGTGAAACTGTTTTGGCGCACCCAGCAACATTCATTTATGCTAAAAGTTAGCTCGTTTATGAAGTAGGCCTATCGTGTGTAGTAAAACAAATGTGAATAGAATAAATAATAACATGACTCCGCCCGTTATTTTGTGTAAAAATCACCATACATGATTGTTTAATTTTTCGCTTTAATAATAATCGGAGAAGAAGAATGTGGAATTTTCGACTGAAGCGCAAATTATATTTAGCTCGGAATAAAAAAAAATTAATGAATAAATAAATAAACTAATCCTATTTGTCGGCTGAATACGAACCTTAAGGGCGCTGCCTATCCAAGAGCTGTTACATGAACAAAGATATTGCTTTGGTTGTTAAGAGTTAGTAGACCTGGCGCGTGAGACGTGCTGTAACGTCGTACGCAAAATATTTTGCCTTGGTTTATCTATTGAAAATGTTTACAATATGTTTATCTACACACTTCAATATATGTCCCTACGATTAGAAATTGCCGTCAACCAGTTAAAAATATGATTGCCAAGTTCCTCAAACGTGCAAAAATTACATTTTCACGTTGCTGTAGCGGAGGAAATATCAACCATAATCGTAAAACAAAATTATAGAAACCTGCAGCAATGGACAGTACCGCATAATTTCTTTAAAAGAAATGGCCATTGCTTGACGTCCTATTGAAAAACACATTCTACGAAAACACTGCACGCTAGTTAGGTACTTCGCGCATAGAGGCGATGAGGTACTTGACGGACGTGCTATATTCCACTTATCTATTTTCCCGTTTCTGTGCTTCAAACTTAAAAAAAAAACTTGCTTCCACTAACTCTTAGGCTAAGTTACATTGTGGTATGGCTGAGTATCTAAGAAATGTACATATATGGTAAACCGACCGTATATCTTGATATAATCGTGATAAACCACATTGCGGACTTCACAAAATTGAGAAGGATCTGTACACCGAACTGATAGATACCAACAGACCAACAGAGAGCAGGTATGTGTAGTTTTGTAAATTAGTTACCAATGTGTTTACAATGATATCACAATTTAAATGTTTGACATATTTCTTGTTATGAAATTCGAAGCTTTTGTCTTACAAAGTAGGTTATAAATACTGTATGACCCCACTGATATTTTTGCCAATGTAGGTGCGTCCCTCACGGTTGTACGTTATTTCGTGCAGTTTTTTTCCAATCCCATTAAAAATGTGAGCAAATGAGAATTGTAATAAAAAATACACTCGAAATTGCATATTCATAAATTTCACTCCTCACCATAACCTCTAGGCGCAAGACAATGAACTGGCGTACAGTCTTCACACTGATAACTCGTCTCTATGAGGCGTTCAGTTGTGACCCTATCATTTTATGACGTAATATAAAAGTATAATAATATAATAATATCGTATGACGAGGATGCCCATCGCAAAGGGTATCCCACTCCGAATGCACAATGTACTGGATACCAGCGTGCCCTGAAGGATGACATGGAATGAGACCCTACAATGGAGAAGTGCCGGAATGAAAATGATGGAGGAAACGGGAGATCCCCGAGAAAACCCACCAGCCAGCGAAATCGTACTGCAGACCAGAGATCTAACACGGATCGCCTTGGTGGAAGGCAAGTGGTCTGACCACGCTACAACCCTCAGTATTAAAGTTATATGTGTATTGCACGCACCTATTTCTAGGGACAGGTAAATTTCGCGAATTCAATGACCAGCAGGCTATTGTCCTATTCATACTCAAGTCCCGTCTATTTGTTCATTGGCTGCTGTCACACTGAGTAACAGCTAATGGACAAATGGTGAGGATTTGCGTAGGCATAGGATATTTGATTCTAACATGCAGGTCATTGAATTCGCCAAATTTTCCTGTCCCTACCTATACCCTTTAAAAACTTCTGCACCGTGATTTTCTTACCTAAAAAGGACCGCGGAAATATCCTTTTCTGACATTTTCGGCCGCTGGAAAATATTCTTGAACGAGCAGTGGTGAACTTAGAATGTATATACGCACATGTAATGTTCTTTGAACGATCTTCATAAGCAGACATCATTCATGTACACTAGGAAGTTTTCGAATACACTTTTAACGACGGAATTTCTGCCCGCCGCTTAGCGACCAGGGCAGGCGTCCAACTTAGGGGCCTCCCCACCTGCGCTTGAGATGCGTTCCAGCGAGTTGCGATTTTCTTGACGAAACTACTAATGGCACATTATATTTGTATATCTACAAAAAAAACACACACTTCAAATTACGTCGCTATAGTTTCAAAAATTCGAACATAATTTTGGGGCCCCTCAAAATGGCCAAAAATTGATATTGTAGACTGCCGTATCTGTAAAAAATGACAACAGGATCGAAAGAAGCAAAGTTATAGAAACAATTGGTATACTATGAACTACGCTGGCCACGAATAAAATATTGTGGTCACCACTTAAAGTCACATTGAAGAAAGGAAAATAGTAAAGCACTGCACGCTAGCTAAGTGGCTTCCGCGGAGAGGCGATAACTAGAGCCCGGTAATTTTCGCGAAAAGAATTTTGCAGCACTTTGTTTCAGTGCCTTACGTGCGCACCTGCATCTCTGCTATGTGGTCAGTGATTGGATGCCGTAACACCTAGTGTGTGGAGGTTAAACCCGCAAATTACAGACGTGATGTGTGGCAGTTATCCGTGCACTGATTGGCACAGTCAAATGAATAACAACTCTGCACAAAATCACTCTGTCAATAGCCATGAAGTTGAACTGCAGGTGTGCACGTAAGGCACTGAAACAAAGTGGGGCAAAAATCTTTTCGCGAAAAATACGGGGCCCTAGCGATAATGTATTAGATACGTCGGTCAACGGCAACCTTACCACTCCTGCCTCACACACCAAACACAGTCCATCTGGGAGGTATCTTAAGTGCCTCGCCTACCACGCGCTTAAAATATGTTGTAGCGTGTTCGTAAATACGATTTTACGAAACAATTCCACATATACCCATTGTGTCATTTGAGATTGAAAACACATTTCAAGCGTTGGTGGAAGGGTTGTTTTAAACCCCTCAAAATTTCTACAAACAGCTTTTCCAACCTGTTATATACGAAAGACTAAACACGGGATTCGGTCAAAACTACAATGGACTTAGCTTAAAACTTTTAACACTATAAAGATGGGGTCATCACTGTAAAGTGTCAGTAAGGCGAGTGATCTACGATACTACTGCGCGCCGTTTCAGTGTCTTACAGTAGAGGCGATACCGCGCCAGATTAGCCAGTCACCATCGTTCTTGGCGCCGTGCCTCACTCACACAAACACACGGCCAGTAGGCGGATACCTTAATTTTCCAACCAGAGAAAATAAAGCCAGCTAGAGAAATTCAAAGTTATGATTAAGTTCTGAACAGTAGCGTACGAGCACATTTTCAAAACGTTTGTTCTCTCTTAATTAAATCCACAAAATCCCTAAAATACGACATACCGTAAAATTCGCGAAGCGAGAAGCATTCGGAAGAAGGCTTATGAGAAAGGATTGGGCGAAGAAAGGACAATGCAACCAACGTAGCAGAACTGAGCAAGGTTTGGGCAGTATTTCGTACCTCGCGCAGGTGCGAGCGAAGGATCCGGCATGCAATAACGTCCCTCCCTATGTCCTTCGCTCGTTCACCCGGGCGTAGGGAGGTGACGTTAATAACGTCCTCAGGGGTGTTAGTGGACGACGTTTAAGTGCCGTGGGGCGGGCACCCGCCCTCCTGTTAATCCCAGGGCTTGGTTGAGTTTGCGGAGTCCCGGGAGCTGGGGATTACGCTGTCACGTCCATATTTCGCTGGCTTGTCGTCCAACCCTTCACCTCCCCCCTCCCTCACCCTATCATGATCAACATTCTGCGACCCAGTCGCCGCCGCATGCGCGGTGAAGGTCACACGGGAAACTACGATGTCAGGTCAGCAGCGTGACCCGTGTTTGCTGATGTCGGGAGCATATTATAAGAATAACTCAACGATTAAAAGACGAAAACCTTAGTTTCTCATAAGACGTCCAAAGTTGGCAACAACAAACCTATACAACAGAAAGGAATTTTAATACAATTTTTATTTTTACACATTGGTAGATCTGTATTATATACATAACATTATTTTTAATACATGTAACTTTTGAGTGTTTAAAAAAAATCACTATTTCATAATTACATGTGTTTTTACTAATAGGATAAACAAACTATATATCATTATAGACATTAATATCGTGATAAACCACTTTGAGGGCTTCACAAAACCGGGAAGGATCTGTATACATAGTTCACCATGTTACCAACAGAGAGCATGTGAAGTGTCTACAGTAAGTGACCAACGTACCAAATATGTCATGACAATTAAACATTTTAACATATTTCTGTTACTGAAATTCGAAGCCTTAGTATCACGAAGTAACATTAAAAGCATTTATTTTTCGTTACATGAATTGTCTCTCTGGGTGCTAGCAACAACTTCGGCAAGTTGTACGATAGATGATCTGGCATGCATTAGCAGTCGTCCCTGAAGGATTCAGTACAGCTCCTGGAACAATCAAGAAGATCGTCCTCTACAGGAGATTATCTGAAGGTGGCAGCGGTGTAGAGCTTAAACCGGTAAATGAGCCCCCCACCCCTACCCTCCTTCGAAAACTGCTGCATGTGTGGGATCTATGTCTGCTTAGGAACAGCATTCAATCAACGGCACACGTATATATACCCACATCAAGTCTACCAGTAATGTTTTACAGACATTTAATCGTTATCGAAAACTGCGAAAACTGTTCTTTTTGAGGTTATGTTCATGCACAGTAGTGGTGTGGCGTGGGTGTGTTGCAAGCTAAGCTGTACTTTGCGACGTCTGTACAACCAATTCATGAGCTGACTGTAGGTAGTGGCGAGGCACGAGTGTAATGCCATTTCTAATAGGCCACTCTCGAATTTGTACAGACGTCGCGAAATACTGCATACCTTGGAACACACCCACGCCACTGTTCATGTATAAATGCCTTCGTGCAGAACTTTCAAAAAGGCGAGTGCATAATACAACCTTTTCCTAGGTACTGCGTTATAAAATGAGTGTCTCATAGGTAAGGACCCATCTTTTTCGCGAAAAGAATTTTGCCCCACTTTGTTTTAGTGCCTTACGTGCAGAACTGTAGTTCTACCTCGTGGTCAGTGATATTTAGAGACAGGAAATTTCGCAAATAGATTTTTGCACCACTTTGTTTCAGAGCCTTACGTGCGCACCTGCATATTTGCTTTGTGGTCAGTGATTGGATGCGTCTGAAGGTTAAACCCGAAAATCACAGACGTGTTGTGTCGCATTTATCCGTGTACTTATTGGAACAGTTAAATTAACAACAACTCTGCACAAAAACACTCTTGTCAATAGCTATGAAGTTGAGCTGCAGGTGTGCACATAATGCACTGAAGCAAAGTGGGGCAAAAATATTTTCACCAAAAATTCCTGTCCCTAGTGATATGATATTCTAACTCTCACGAGCCTTGAAATTCTAGGTATGGTGTCATAATAACCTTGTTCTGATTGGAACAGTCAAATTGAGCGACCTCTCTGCACACATACACTCTGCCAATAACCATGAAGCAAAGCTACAGATATGCAAAAAATGCATTAAAACAACCGAACCAAACCGAAAAGCAGAAGCTCTACTCATATAGAGAACGTCAGGAGAATGGACAGAAATTCAGCGACCTGCGCCTAGAGGTTACGGTGAGGTGTGCCGCGCGTGTTTTGTCGCCCTTATGCCTCTACAATTCTAAGCATCAGACATGCAATATTAAGTCCATACAGGTGGTCATTATTACACTGTTGCCTAGTACGTCTACTACCGTGTGTTCAGGAAGTACTGACACTTACTATCGATAATTAGTGCACACTTTCATTATGGAAGTTGTTTAAGAGCATGTTGGAACAAGGGAAGATATTAACAGAATGAGTCTCAGCACTGCAGCTTAATTAGGGACTTGCAAAGTTCGCGTTAATATATGGTGACAATCTAGACTGTACTACCGTGTACACACCTTAACACAATCTGTGATTCTACTAGCCACAAACGTCTATGTGATTTCATTTGCCTGACCGATTAACGAGAGATTGGTCGTTCTACCGTGGAACTTGTAGTTATTGAACAGAATCACTTTCAGCTGCAATCCACGACATTTGGAGTCTAGATTGCTGTAAGAAAATGAAGGTAACTACACACGTTTTAACTTACAATGGACTTGTCCCGAGACTTAACACAGCAACAATTCTGCTGTTAGTTTGGCTTACAATTTTTTGATTATGTGGTAGACTGGTAGACGTGACAAGGTAGAGAGCCTGGCTCCGTACATTGTAGACAGATTGCTTAACTGCTATTGATTATGCTTTGGATCATCTAATTTCACGAAAATATATGTTCTCCTGTTTGTTTCAATACATTATGTGTACCGCAACTGATATGTACCATTGTTATTTGCAGCGTGTATTTGTGCAAGGTGACACTGCACGTCTGTAATTTGCGGATAGGACCCTGTGACGCAAGGGAGTTAAAACATCCTATCATTGGACACGAAGCAGAACTGCATATGTGCACGCAATGCACTCAAACAAGTTCGTGTAAAGTTATTTTTGTGAAAATCAGGGATCCTACAGCCCGTAAGGGAAAAAGTTACTTGCTTCACCGGAATAACTACCAGTAAAAAGATGAAGGGTTCTTATTAGGTTTCTGGTGTGGTCGGTCACTGGCCGACAGGTTTTATTGTGGTATTATGGTTACCCTTATCCTTCTCATTTCATTGCTTCTCCATCAAATGGCCTAATTTTTCGTCATCCTTCGAGGTTCAACAGAATCCTATTGGCTTGCAGTCAGAGGTCTGCTCTTGCGCTGTGGCACGCTCTAAAGCCGTATCAGTGGTTTCAATCAGAGAAATCTTAATCACTGAAATTCCAGCGAACAATATGTTTATGCCTGATGAACCTATAGAATTCACTGGTAATTTGGTAATGGGCAGGTGAAATTCACCGGTAATAAGACGAAATCACATTTAAATCAGTATCATTCAGCCACTAAGTAAATAGCACAGTTTCACTAACTTCAGTTGCCCATTTTTGACCGATACGAGTGGAAATTCACTGAAGCAGTTCATTTCTCACTGATTCAAGCTTACAGTGCAGTGGACCTTGCCCTTGGAAACCCTCCACTAACACTATTTGTATATACTTATTGACTAAGCTGGTAAGAAGACTTGATCGCACAGTTACAACAAATGTGAAAGTGGCTGGACAAAATGTAAAAAATTTGGACATTCTCCATGACAAATTTAGTTCTTTATTAATGATACTTTTTGTTGGTATTTTCTAACCAAGAAGCCTATCTCTGCCCGATAACAATCATTTAAGGTGTAGCAACCCAAGCTGAGTTGCAATTACGTTTTTTGTATTGTTTGATAGTTTTGTAGCACGTGTCAAAAATTTCGTTCTCGTGTTCCAGTCAAATACACCACTTTGCTAAAATTTCATCAATCCGTAACATCTGACAAAGGTCGATGACGCCGTTTGACATATATTAATTTCATTTATGAAGATATTCGCGTATTTAAAGACTATTCATCAAATAATGTGTTTGTAAACATTGGCGAATATTACCGAAAACATTTGTACTATTTTAAGTAGCTGATAATATGTTCTTTTTATGTGATTGTGATGGGAATATTGTTATCATTTTTTAATGAAAAATTCAACACGTGGGGTGAGACGCCGCCAAATTTGCATTACAAAATATTTTTTTTTTTGTAATTGCTGCAAAAGATGCAGCATAACGTATTTTTAACGCAATTTTTAAAAGTGTTCCGTGTGACTTACGTAACCATAGTTTCTCTGGTGCCAAAAGTGTTGTGTAAAACGATGTCTAGAAACTCTGAAAAATCGCGGGAATAGTTGACTGTTTACTAAGCTCCAACGTGCTGTGCACACGGGGTGGCAATGCCGTATACTGCGCAGACAAACACTTGAAGTCAGTATATTTTTTCGCCTTTGAGGCTTGAACGTTTATATACGTGGTCACTGTAGCCTATAAACATTGTTTCCGCCAAACGAGCCAATGTATTTTACTCAAATTTTGAAGAGCGATTAGGTAGAAATGAATTATCGATCGGCAAATGTGTCGGGTTTATTTTAGTCTACATTGCTTGGAGAATAAAATTGTGCAATAAAATGTGAACTTTATAATATGACTGCGTTTTAAAACATGTTTCTGTGAATGCCGACATCACCTGTTTGTGCATGGAAACCATTGTTGAGGTAATTTAATACTTTTATGCTAGTTTATAGTTATTTAACATTTTGTGTGCAAATTTTTTCGTTTTATTGCTATTAGCAAGCAGTTGCACACCGTCAGTGACAATGCATAAATAAACAACACACGTGGCCGTAATTTCAGGTTAGTACGCTAGGTTTACCTACATAAACAATTGTTTAACCACGTAACTTACACTATTGAAATATGAAACATGGCCTTTTTACTCACGAAATTTAACAGTAGCATATGGACTTCACGTACCTGTTATCTCCTCACACCCGAATGCAACGCACGTAACAGTTTAAATTCAAATATGTTCATTCTACAGTATCAATACAATACGAGGCGCTTACAATAACCTTACTCGATCTACTCGGTGCTGAGTGCTCTGTGATGGGTTACAATAACGCGTTGTTTGCGCAAAACTGAAATATAAACTTTGACTTCAAGGAAATCCCGACATGTCATCTCCTGTATACTCCTACCTCCATGGCTGTGCATAACACTGATGGTTTTGCATAGAGGTAATGTAATACATAGTAGAGGGAATATTACGTTACAAATGTGTGTCCGTTAGGTGGTTGATCTGTAGTGTCCAACATGGTCTCGAGAGTTTGGTGTCGTTTATTAATGTTTTCTCGTCGTAAAAATGCAGTCGTGCTGTTTGAAACTCATGGCGTACCTTCCAGAATATATATTTAGTCATGTGATGTCAACAAGATCTCGGTTCAAAACCTTATAGTAAGTATGTAGCTAATATTTACTTTTTACTAAAAACAGCTGGGTTAAGGAAAACAGTAACGTGGCAAACATTGTTTACATTTGTCGTTCTGAAATTTCTACGCAATTATACAATGCGATAATATGGTTGTATGCTCTCCTTAGTTCATAAATTCATAAGGTACCAAAATAACCCGACATAGTTGTGATTACTAAGCAATTATTATCTTGGCTCTCAATGTTATTTCAAATTTCTCGCGCGTATTTCACTAAAGTCACGTGACACAATGTTGAACACAAAACTTCGTACGCAGCTGTATAGAGGATACTCTCTCTGCCCTAGATTTACTCTAAGTGGTTTTGTATCGATATTGTCTTTCATTTACTTGAAGCATTGTTTCTCTCTTCAACAGGTCCAGTTAGAACTGTACAGCTTGTACACAGACCGTGTGTGGTTTGTCGCCACACTGCTCAAACATGTCACATACTGCACAATCCAATAATAACAGGATAAAAATACTACAGTTTCTTGACAACTATTTGGACTTTTTAAATATTTTCGTGGTTTTCCAGTGTCCGTAACGATATTATAATACCTGTCTGTTACTACAACGGACTTGAATTACGGACTAAGTATGGTGTTCACGTTTTTGTGTTAAATTAATAGGATACGATGTCAGAGCATTGTCACAACTGCATTGCGTAAAATCTTGAACCGCAATTTGTGCCATAAAATTCTGCCTATAGTATCCACGCTTGACAGCGTGAATTGGTTCTGCACCAGAATTCAAATGTAATATTTCCATTCCAGCAAAGTAAACGTTGTAAGTTAGTAAGAAGATATATTCGACACTTTGTAAATGTTTGCTAACCTCGGTACACAGTAGCCAAGGGAGGGGAAGTGGCAAGGCACTCAAGTAAGAAATAGATCAGCAGCTGTCTGAAAAGGGGAATGGTAAACCAAGGGGTTCCCTTCCCCTTATGTTAATCCCAGGATTAAAGCCGCAATCTCCCCAAGTGCTATTCAGGCATACTTATCACGTGGTCAAATGCGGGCTTTACAGTAGCAGAATGTTTTAGGTGCCGAAATGACAAACAAATATCTATATCGGTGATTCGCATGCTTTCAGTAAAACTAAGACTTATTTGTTCGTAGCTGGTTGTAAACAACACGCGTTTTGTATTGTAATTCATAACTTTTGTACTAGAACATCTTTAAAAAGATACAGAAATAACCAACAGGTGGCTTAAGCCCGCCTCACACGATGCCAAACTCCGCAGTAGTTTTCTTTCCCGTTTTCTGTTAGCATTTTCTGCTTCCGTGTAATCCACGTTCCATCACCCTCCCAAGGAGTCTAGATCTTGTTATACAGATTCCGTGCCCTAAAGCCTACCCAGATACATAAGAGAACGTGCTCTATATTTCTGTTGGCTTTCGAATCCGCTCTGTGTTGGCCAAAAGACCGTAAAACTTCGTGACTGATTCTGTTCGAAATGGCTTTCACATCACAAAATTACGTGAGTAAACTAACCTTAATTAATTTTGAAGCATTGATAGGCTAGCGTCCTTTATTTCGGTTCTGCAACTAAGGTCTAGTTCTACATTTCCACTTACGTTTCTCATAATTTTTTGCTGAAGCTGACGGCTCTTTCATTGAAATAGAGATTATGTTGTATGTTACCCTGTTAGGTATTGTGTGAATACGTACAAGGAAGAACAAACAATTTCGTCTTCAAAAATTTCTATTAAAAATTGGCATGTCCAATGCTATAACCGTGAGTATATAACAGAAGGTGACAGAAACTAGGCATCGTGTGAGACGGGCTTTGCTAGCATTGTTTTCCTGTGTAAAAGTGACTATACATTTGACGACGCACTGGCACCAATTCATGTGTTACCGGAATGCCAAATACGCAATCAAATAGTTCAACCTTAAATTAAGTCAGGTGAATATTTAAATAATCTGTTACTGCGAACAGTTGCGTGTGCCACAGAGTATAGAGAAAATACAATTATATGTAAAATGATCAAGTTTAATCAATTATTCACGCAGGGGGGCAACTCTTGACAGGGCCTACGTGCTTTTTATGGAGCAGAACAGTTTCAGGTGGACCAACGTGACATATAACTTTAAAATATAAAATATTAAAAAAAATTATACTATGGCCTATTCACAGGATATTATAATCTTAGAATCAGCAATACTGCCGCATCATTATATAGAGCATTGGCATTTGCGTTACATGGTTAATACTGCGAATAAATTTTTTTTGTAATTTCCCGCAAAGGGAGAAATGTTTCCCTGCGTAGCCTGCTGGCTTATTCACATGTGCACAGGAGATGTAAGAATTTGATAATGATTGGCAAGTTAATTAATATCCACACCGTCATGCGAATCATTTAAAAGCAAATTCATCTTTAATAAATGGAAAGTATGTAGGAATTCGGATATTTTTCGGGTATATTGCTCTTAAAAGTATCTATTTTCTTTTAAAGACCCTGAAAATATTGTAAGTAATTAAGTTGAATGTTTTGGGAGCAGTACTTTCACGTTTTTAGAGTTAGGCAATGTTTTGTCTTACGATAAAAACGATAACGCTCTGGTCCAGCTGTTTATTCGAAACCACTTTGCTCCAGCATGCTGTATATTAATAAACCAAGCGACTTTGAATAGCAGTAATACACTTGCCCCGTGTTCAAGAGGACACGGTATCGACTTCACGGCCCGACCAGACCGATTTCGGCTTTCCAGAATTTTCAGAAATCACTTCAGGTGAAAGCTGAAATGGTTCCTAAATATCGGGCATGGTTTATTTCCTTCTCCTTTTCTCGTGTGTCTCCAAGTCGATGACGGAAAACTAGTCGAGGGCGTGTTAAACTGCCTCCATACGTCTGTTAGTCTGTATGCAGCGTATGCGTTCCTACACCACTCGTCTGGTTGCAACCAAACTTCAGAACGGAGCACACAATAATTTTTAATACAAAAACTGGTCAGATGTGCGTACGCCCGCGAAGGTTTTTGCAAATAATAATAATGATAATAGTAATTGTACTTTGCTGGAGAGGGTGGGGGCAAAACTGTATACATGGGACAAATAAAAGTATCCACACTCTTTAGTTTAATATGTTTTACTCTTCAAAAAGTTTCTAAAATTGTTATTAAATGCCTCTTATTTTTATTTTATATCATTCATTACCTTTAAAATTGTATTTTTGTTTCGAAACTGTTATTACTTTAAACATAAAATTCCGCGAACGAAGTAGCGAATACCAGTTATAATATAATTAAAGTAAATAATACTGCGTGTCTGAGTCATTCTTACATATCGGAACCTGACATGTTGTATACCTACCTCGACGGAAACTTTAGTATAAATTGCATTTCTTTTTTAAACTCTTCTTCTATTACGTGTACACTGCTATCAACATTTGGTATTTTAGTCGTATGTCGACTGACCAAATTGTTACACATTCAAAACTCAAACATAAGCTAATTTTCGAAGAGTTTGGAAGTTCCTGAGGGAAATAGGGCTCAGGAAACAAGACACTCAAACTCCAGCACGTCCTACCATGCGCGGTGAAGCAGCTCGTCTGCCGCAGTCAGAGTGAAAACTATCCTGAGCTGACGACCTGAAATTTCTTTAGGCGCTTACGAAAACCTTACTCGAACTACTTGACAGACTTGATGTTATTCTAAAGACATTCGAAAACCTGGTGCGAGTACAGTTTACCTCTAAATAATCAACTCGACCTCTTCGCCGGGTCTACATTGCTGCCAGCAACGAAAACCATGAAAGAGATCGTGAAAAGTAAACAAACAGGCTCCCGCGTGTGTAAACAAAAGAAAATATGTTTTGGGTAGTTAACTCTGTCATGTTTGTACAGTATATGTTACTATGGACGGTTCGGGATAAAGTGAGCACCCAAAAGAGCCCTGTTAAAAATTCGTATCTCTCCGTTAGTAACGACAAACAACGTGAAATATCTAGTCTCTCTGGACACAGTACTGGACGTTTATGCATGTAGGAAAAAGTGGGCAGTCAGAAGGAATCTATATAACTTAATAACAAAAAGTTAGTTAATAATATAAAATACAATAATGTTAATTTCGGTTGACTTTGTTTCAGTATTGTTGTATTTAAGTATGAAAATACTCGGAACTGTTTTGCGTAATGTCGCTGCCAACAATGCAAAGAGTAAAGCAACTATAGTTAATGTTGAATTAACTACAATAACGGTTAGTTTTTTTTTTCATAGGTTTAATTTTTGTGATCACGTTATCTTGAACGACCTAGAGGACGCATTTGTAATACTATGTATTTATATTGCACCAGTACAAAATTAAATTCTGTTCTATAGGAACTTGATCTACTGCGACTGAAATATAACACTTCTGGAGATTTCATCGCATTTTTCAAATAGGCTGCCAACACACAACTCTTCAGTGGCGTGTGGTGAGCTGTTTCAAAGTGAGCTGGTGTTTGGTCAGTGCTGCATCATCTCGGTGCACGCAGTAGTAAGACGTAAGCAGACTAGTAAAACTGAACGTAATGCGGCCACTCACAATATAGCTGCTAAGTTGCCTATTATGCGCCGAGGCGTGACATCATAAGGACTCCCGTTTTCTACAATCCTGTTTCATGGTTACTGGCAGCGTGTCCATGTGAAGAGCTTTGTTTCATTTGACTGAGCCTATTACAACAACATTTCTGCAATACCACACGACTGTGATTTGCCGATAGAATCCCAAGGCTCGTGAGAGATAAAATATCCAATCACTGA
Organism: Medauroidea extradentata; assembly: GCA_003012365.1. NCBI lineage: Eukaryota > Metazoa > Arthropoda > Insecta > Phasmatodea > Phasmatidae > Medauroidea > Medauroidea extradentata. The sequence continues at coordinate 36,655 of PNEQ01096638.1, read as the reverse complement.
CCACGAAGCAGAACTGCAGATGTGCATGTAAGGCACTGAAACAAAGTGAGACAAAATTCGTTTCGCGAATAATAGGCGTCTCAAGACATCATCTGTTTAACTGTGTAAGAGTTCAACTTGTAAGCGAGAAAGTAAACAGTACGGTCAGAACTAATACCAGCTTAACTTGTAACTCCTTCACCACACGCCACTGAAACTCTTGGGGGAAAAAACTGTTGAATATCCAACTTCTCAGTAAATACGTTCACGTGATAAACAATATCGAGAGAAATATACCTACTACGTTTTCGTACGCGCCTCTTGGGTCGCTGTTGCCCGAACACTGTACAAAAGGCGTTCTCCTCCACAAGCAAAGCTTTTCAAATGCTCGGCGTAGCATCAAAATAATAGCACGTGCTGGCTGGATGCGATACCAGCCGGGTCGCCGTATTAAGTTGTACAGCTTCCCCCCAACACCCCCTGCGATATCCTACCCTGTATCAACCCTTCCCCCAGACGTACGCGCCTGTGCCAGCTGGAACTGTATCGATCACACCCGCGTCGTGTGGCGTGGGACGACCTTCCCCTTCGCCGCGTGCACAGAGGGTTGAAACATCCACTATAGCGTGTGAGGCGACGACATAGAACATCTGACACTACAGAATCACACGAGCACTTGCCTGCTGATATATGACGGAGGGTCATTCGCCTGTTCAGAGGAGCCGAGACTAGAGATCAGTTAAATTCGCGGGTTCAACGAGCTGTAGGCTAGCCTCCGTGAATATATAGACGTATGAGATAAAGAAGGAACGAATGCCACTTCGACCAACTTTCGGGAAAATGGGAAGAATTATTTTGCCACTGAAATTATGGTTAAATGGAAAACTCACAGTTAGACTTTTGTTTCTACGAATTTAAGGAAATAGAACATTATCTAAAAAAAGAAATTGAATTTATGTACAGAAATCTAAATGCAATTAACTTGAAGGGGTGTTTTCCTTTGCAAATTCAGTGAGTTGAGGGCTCTCAGAAAATAGATTATAGAATAATTTAGAGATACATTTCCATATACAAGTGCTGTTTTGTTGCAAGTATAGTATGATTTACTTTATCATAACTACGCTGTAATAATCACACAGTTGCAATGTAAATGTTGTACGCTCACAACCACGTAGACTACGTAAACTAAATACGTACTAATTTTCTTGGCTCAATCCCAAAAGCCAAGAAAATTACGACAATGGCCGCGAGAGCCTGCAATCTTTGTTAAATACGTACTACTGCTGCGACTCTCGCGGTGAATATTTAAACATGCCATAACGCGGAGGTTAAGAAGATAATGTTTTTTATTTTACAACTCACTCTAAAATTCTAGTCTCACTTAACTATTTTTACGTCACGTTCAGAAAAACGAATGGAAACATAACACAACGCTGTGTGCAACACGATGACCGAGTCAGGCTTACATGCTCCTTGGCCAGGCTGATGGTTTCAATGCAAGCCGACGTAGCTACATTGTTCATCCGCCACCACTACGTAACTTCATCACATCTGAAGTATTGTAATATATATGCTCACTGTAAACAAACACTTTATTTCACTTCGTGAAAATGATCACATTATTTGCATATTCCATTAAACGATTTTCAATATTTTAGCCGCAGTTCATAATTACAGAAAAACTATTTCCACGACATCAATGCCAACGCAACCATCCTCCAACTATCATATTACAGATGTGTTAACTCACACTTTGTCTTTTGCCAGTAATTGTCGCCTTTTTCACGCACCTTGATTGGTCCTCCTCTGCTTTGACTTACCATTTTGGCTTTTTGGTTTCCGTTATATTCCGACAGTACAGCCAGTGCCGTGTAAGTTGGCGAGAGGCGAGTGAGGAATGTATAAGAGAGAACAAACATTAAATACTACTACTGTTTGCTATTCGCATGTTTGAATTACTTGGGGAAATTTTTTTTTATTCTGGAGTATATTAGACATCTATTCTGTTGTTTGGTACTCGGATTCTTGGGATGTCGCCCTGCTTTCCAAAAGTTGCCATCCGCCTACTAATGTGGCGTGTACTGCAATTCTATTTCAAAATTATTTGCATGTTTGTTGCCTACAACCATTTCTGGCTTCCGTGGTTTGGTTGTAGTTTTTATTCTCGTTTTATTGTGGTGGTCTTCTCATGAAACCGTTTCCTGCGACTCAACAACGTTCATTGGCAGTGGCGTATATACAGCAGAACAAATCAGCTGATAATGTTTCTGAAGCAGCGCTGTTCCTGGAATGTTCGCGACCCGCTGTGTTTCAGCTGAACACCTGGGTGGATGCATTTTCCCTTTATAGAGACCTAGAAGTGCGGAAGAGAAAAGGACGGTATAGCAAGCGCAAAACTCCTTGTCCTAGTCTCTAAGCACCACGTCACTGAACTGGCGTGCATTCTCCTCGCCGATGGCTCAATTCTACGTAAGATCTTAAGCTATAGTTACATAATTTTATAACGCAATATTAAAGACAAAGGTGCATCGCATACTCCTATTTATTTATTTATTTATTTATTTTTTTTTTTTTTTTTTTTAAGATTTCTAACCTATTTAAAAGGTACGCAAAAACACTCATTTTTGGCCAGAAAATACTTTTATAAAAAAAATTTAAATATTAGTTAAGTGTCTGAAATGGAAGAATACATGTGAAAAGTTCTTTGGAATCTATTCCTAGGCAGAAATCATGTACGCACGGCGAGCTGTTTTCTAGTAACTTTAAATTTGTCGATGCTGTGCACACCGCTCAACACAATTCCTGTAAGTCTGCAACTTGCCAGTCTGTCAACTTGTAGTCTTGTGAGCTTGCAGCAACGAATCTCATATCACAAGCTAAAGAACAATAATCGTAAAATTTGTATACATATCCTACACTTGTAGATGGAATTTACCACACTTGTCACCATGAACTTCATCAAGTGTATATACAAAAGGATTTCTTCGGTACATGTATTATTTTTTATTTTGACTTGACTTCGTTTACAATACAAGTGCTAAGTGAAAGAGTTTCAGGTAGGAAATAATTAAAATTAACTAACACGATGCGAAAATTTCATGATAACATTTTGAGAGAAAAAAATTACATGGAAATGAATTAAATATTTTCATGTGACTTCGAAAAACATAATACACAACCGGCACATTAAAGTAACAATAAAATGAAAGTTTATCGATTAGGTGTAGCATATACATGCCTACACATATTTTTTATTAATTATTGAAGAAACTGTCTGTCGCCATTTTTATAAATTGTTCATGAGGACATACTACCTAGAACATGTAACTTTCTGCTGACAGACTATCATAAATCGATCTTATTTGTTTTCAAGGAATTTGCCAGTTTTAACCATTGTGCATAAACATCCACATAAATTATATTTACCTAAATTTTTGAACAACCTAATCTACGACCTAACAAACTTGAACACTAATTTAACAAGAATGTTTATTCAGCATCCACAACAAACACACATGTCAAAAACTGTGTCTACCTAGGATCACAGACTTGTAGAAATTAATGGAATTTTTTTTTTCCAGTAACACGTTTCACAAGATAGTACGTACGTGTTACAGGAATATTTTACAACTATTGTTTTCTCACTTTTAAGTACAATTTCCATGACGGAAGCTACAAGTCTGCTTACGTTACAGAATATCTACAATTATTCACTTGTCATTACAACTCGCAGAACTTTGTGTTTTAGGTACGGAAAAGTAAATTCGCGAATTCAATAACACGCATGCTAGAATCAAATTTCCTATACATACTCGCCCGTCTGTTCGTTTATTGTCTGCTGTCCTAGTGAGTAGCAGCTAGTGGACAAATGGTCGGTGCTTGAGTTTACACAGGACAATATATACCAACATGCAAGTCTTCGAGTGAGTGAGAGATTCTGGTCAGCGCTCAATGTCGAGGTCTTTAGTGCTGGTGAAGGGTGACATGAAGTGTGTATGGAGCAGAGCCGGAATGAAAGGGCGGGGAAACGGGAGGTCCCCGAGAAAACGCGCCGACCAGTGCAAGTCTTCGAACTCGGGAAATATCCCTTTCTCTAGTTAGAGGCTTCTTGGCATGCGGCCACCTAACAGTCTGCAGTAACTGGACAGAACGGCAACACTGCGAACAAACAGCAAGAAAATTACATGTTACTTCATGTTACTGATGCAAGAGATGAGTGTAGTGCAGTAAGGAGTACTGTACTCCATCCATTCCAAGATTGCAGCTCGTCACTCCGCCTGTTCGCGCGCTTGAACGGCATTGGCTGTGCAACAGACCGTCGCACCACCTCCGCGTGTTTCGCGAGATATAGACTGACGGGCGACAGGTGGAGAAACGGAATCGCGCCTCGCTGTGGAGGAAATCACCTATCCTGAACAAAAATACAGTAATTTAGCGTAGGGCCTATTTCCTGGTGCAACTATACTGTTAACTAACCAGCCAACCAATAATCGAGAGCTCGTCTGTGACAGTGATTATTTTTGCTGCAATCTTGGAATGGATACAGTATAGGATCCAGCATACGCTACGAATGAGCAACTCACCGAGTGTATAAAATTGTTGATAGGCTATGATTTGACATATATAAAAACAAAAAATAAAATACTTTTGTATTTAAAAAATGCTGAATTTTGAAATGAAAATAAAAAAAAATATCAACCATTTTTTTTAAATACAAAAAATACATTTTTCTTTTGTTTTCATATATGTCAGAACATAGCCTACAACATTGTTATATAGTGTGAATTTTTTTTCAGTTTGGAACGTCTGTTGGTTTTAGTGGCGTACTTTAAGAGTTAGTGCTACGTATAGTCGTTTTTCATGTATAGTTACTACAAATGTTTCTAAGGCGTTTATCTACGAAAAGACAACACACTTCAAATAAAGTCCCTATGATTTTATAAATGCAGTCCGATAGTTAAAAGCACGATTATCAAGCTTCTCAATAGTGCTAAAAATTACTTTTTCACGTTGCTGTATCTGAGAAAGTATAAACCGTAATCGTAAAACAAAATCATAGAAACCTGCATTGGACTTTGCTACATACTTTCCACAAATAAAATTACAGGGTCACCGCTTGAAGTCCCGTTGAAAAACAGTAACTACGTAAACTCTGCGCGCTAGTTTAGTTCTCCGCGCCTAGAGGCGATGAGGTGTTGGACGCACGGGTTATATTCGACTTATCGCCTTCTCCGTTTCCGTGCCTCAAACGTAAAAAAAAAAAAAAGCTACGGTCGACTAACTCTTAAACCATAAAGTCCAAATTTTGACATTTACGACTCAGTACGCAAAAACTATAAGAGATACAAAAATTTCTAAGACGAAGATTTAATCACAATTTATGTATAAAATAAGAAAAATAATATCTGGTACCAATATACAAATAAAAACAACGTTAAAAGCTGAGGTGATCCGCACCCTTAAATAAAATTATGACCAAAATAAGTATGTTTTAAACTATAGTACAACGAAGCCTGTGCCGTGGGGTGTTCAGAAGCATACGAGTGCCACCAATTGTTCTCCGAAAAAATTCTGTAACCAGTTGAGTACATATGTAATCTAGTTCCAGTCTTTCTCCGTGATAAGTTGATTTTAAATGCTACACGCCTTAAGTACTTTCAATCGGATCAGATACGCTGACTTTCCATGTACCTAACGTAATTATTACGGGCCTATAGGCGATTCAGGAAAACGCGCTAAACTTCTACTTTCATTGTATTTGTATTTTTCCGCGCGTAACGTCTGACGACGGGAAATGTCTAACCTCTCTGGACATGTCACTTAGGTAAAATTTGCGCGTGTGAAATAAATCGTGCAGTCGGTAGGAATCTATATAGTTTGATAAAGAATACTTCAATAATCATATAAAATACAGGCATGTCGATTTCAATTCCTTTTACTTTAGTATTGTTGCATTTAAATAGGAAAATATACGAAACTATGTTCGGTAATTCGCCGCTATACACGGAGGTAACAATTATTAATGTTTATTATATACTGTTAGTGATTTTCTTCAAAGGTTTAATCCTTTGTGCTCATTCTACTCCGAATGACCTATAGTTAAACAGCTACAGTTTGTTTTTACGGCAGAAGGAGGTTAGTAGCTAAATAATAACTAAGGGTATGTACAAAAGATATGAAAATAAATCATGCACTTAAAATCATTTCGAGAAAACGTACATACATGTTCATTGCGAAGCGGCTTCAGCTTTACGAAAGTCCAAGGATTATATCTTTGAGAGAATGGCGAATAACTGCCCTTTCCGGTGAGTCACATTACCCGCTTCATTGAACGGATATGTGACGAGGTGTAAGGCGAGGAAGTTCCGAGAATAAACATAATGCAACCATTGTTAGAAGAACGCGTTATGGCGGCAGCGCTATTGTCTGGGTGATGTTTTCTTGACCTTGCTTCAGCCTACTCGTTACTATTTAAGGGTTGTGATAAGGTTCGATGTCGAGCGGGTGACTGGAACACTCAGTCGTCAATAAAATCTGAACTACTCATCAAATTTCGATGAGATTTTTTGCCGAGTAGATATTTTATCAGCTGACGTTTATATATATATAACATTATGAGGTAGTATGATTTACTTTCGAGTAAAAAATTAAAAACGGTTTTTAGAAAAATAAGGGCTTGAAACCACAAAATCTACAAAAATGGGAAGCTGTAATTTTTATAATTTTTAATACGATAATGTCTGGACCTCTATAATAACAGAATTTCAAAAATATTCGCGTTTTCATATGAAAATAATTTTAACATCCGTAAACCTATCGCGCAGAGATTTTCGGATAGTACCCCATTTAGCTCCTCCACCCCGTTTTGCAACCACCTCTCCTTCCTCAAAATTGTGTGCTTTTTTTTTTCAGACATTTGCGGGCCCATGCACAAAAAACTCACTTTTTTTACTGCCGTTCTACCCTGTTTTGCCCGGCCAGCTTTTTATTTTTTGCTACAACCTTTGCTGGCACACGCACAACAACTCTCCAAAGTTTCTTTCACTAAACGTTTGGGTATTATGCCCCTCTAACGCGGTCCCCCGCCCTCAAATTATTTTTTTTACAATTTTATTCCACAACATTTTTAGGTACTCCATTTTGCACCCTTCCCTGTATTTTTTTATATAGAAACCTTCGCGAGCACACGCACAGCACGTCACTAAAATTTCATCGCAATCAGATGAATAGTATGAGCGCATACGTTGCAGACACACAAAAACAGTCATTTATGTATATGCCTGTGCATAGAAGACAATACAATACACCCTTAAATAACTTGAAATTTTCGTATGGATTAAAAGTTCAAGAGAAAAGCAGACATATTTGAAGGTAGCGTCAAACATTACTATCCAATGTCAGTGTCTATAAGAACTAGTAGGAATTTTGATAAAATAACAAACATACCGCAAACAAGGCTTTACCACAGAATAACTAATATTTATACTTTGGCCGCTAATTGTGTTTACCTTGCGTTACAGTACAAGTATTGGAGTCGAACTTTTAACATATATTTAAGACGCAGTCAATCAAACAAACTAAGAATATAAAAAAAATTGGACTTATTGTGGCCTAAATAAGTGTTAAAAGTTCAACTGCCATTTTTGTATTGTAGCGCATGAAAATATAATTTGGGACATAAAACTGTAAATTATTTGTTGTTTTTATAAGAGAATGCTGAGCTATTGCATCAACTGTTGATGATAGCAGATCTAGTTCAGTTAAGAATAATTTAAAATTTGTCGTGTAGACAACCTTTCGGGCAACGGACTGCAAAAGCAGGACGGCTGAAATTCTACAGAAATGGAAGCCGAACAATATCTCGCATCTCTCCCGACTTCAACAGTTTACAGAAACTTTCCAATGTCTCTTTTAAGATACAAATATTAACTAAAGTTATAGTAACTTGTAAACGAACCTTGCAGCTAAATTTAGAAGGAATATCACGGGATAAATATAAATACCTGAGTAAAATATAAAAGAAAATGAAGCTGAAATTATTTGTCTACAGGAAACTTCTCTTGCTGAGGAAATTCAAATCTATGACCAAGGTTTGATAACCTAGCATAAAGTAGTTAGCATCACCTTTCGATATTACAGCTCAATTCTGTACTTACGACAATACATACAGCAAATTAAGATCAATGTAAACTATCAAATAGAAAACACAGGAATTATGATCAATTTGGCAGAAAGTACAGTCACAGCAGTACACAAACCGCCAAATGACTCATGGCAAAATCCATCTCCCATACCTCCTATACCGCACCCTGGAATTTACATAAGAGATTTTAACAGTCACCATGATATGTGGGGATACAGATAAAATTATTCAAATGGAGGAACTAACAAGTTGGAACGAACATTACTATCACCATCTGTCATACGATGCATATACCTAAAAACCTTTCACACTGCTCTGTTGTAGACTGAATCAAACCCAGATATTTGTATCGTTACAAGTGAGAAGTACTCCATACAAAGTAGATATCAGGTTTTCCTCAGTCAACATTGACCAGTGCGTGTGAACATCGAAATTCGGACTCCGCTAATCACATTAAAATTAAAAGACTAAGGTGCAATTTCAACAAAACTAACTGGGCTGCTTGTGCATAAGATGTTGGTGCTCATCTCCATTGGATCCCAGCGACGTTAGAAAACTACACGCTCTTTATTTGTTGGTGCTGTTGTAGGAGCAAAAAAATGTAATACGTCACATGGGTTCAGAAAGGAATGTGGTTCTGCTGGAATCAGGTGACGGAAGGCCTCTGTAAGAAATTCGAGGACAATAGTTAGTGATCCAGATGTAGGCAACAAAATACTCCAGTCTCTTAACAACCAAAGAAATTAAATGTGGTTATCGACTATCCAAAATTTGGACTTCACTCACTCAAGCCGCAAAGCATTGTATATTCTCAGACGACCAGGGTCAGCAACACCAAAAGTCAGTCAGAAACCATAGTTCATCCCATCGCAGATTACACAACACATCAAATCGCGAGCGAACAATGTTCCATTGGACAACAGGAAAACAAATGAAGTTCTAGAAGAGTTCAAAATGATAGATGGATTCTTTGACGAGAGAGATCATTCTTAACATCTTTTGCCGACAATGAGATCGAGAAAGCCATAAGATTCCTAAATATAAGGACTTAAAATTATTTATCAAACAGTTGACAGTAAAGTACCTTCCTACCAAGCAGGTTATAGGCAAAACCACAGCAGTTGATGACAAGTAGGCTACTGTCGCGTATCTTATATATCGAAGCTAGTCAAGAAAAAAACAGAAAATTTCAGTAGCGTTTGTGCATATAACTTATACTTACGACAGAGTGTGGCTGAATTGTCTAATATTAAAATTAAAACCAATTATACCTTGATTAAAACTAACAACACTGGTGTCCAACATGTTTGAAAAAAAGATATTTCCACGCCTGTCGTCATGACAAGATGAGAAAACCATGTACAATCAAGAACGGTCTACCACAAGGAGCTGTCTTGGCTCTTCTGTTGTCCAACCTATAAAGTAGATGTGACATACCAAAAACTGTTTGTAGAAAGTTCTGAAATGCAGATGATACTACCAATGTATTTCAAAACAAACCCCTACAGATGGAGATATAGTACTTACACAAGACCTGAGAGTACTTGGTGATTGTTATAGAACTTGGAGTCTGTGCCCTAATCCTACAAAACACTTCAGTTATTGCTTTCTACCTGAATAACTACTAAGCAAACTGACCTCTAAAAGTCATCTTCTGTAGCAAAATTGATAAGAACATCCCTAACAATTAATTAGCTCGACGTCTCACTGGATCGTTCATTACCATACAGGACTCACCTCACATCACTTACAAATAAGCTAAAGACTAGGAATAACATTATCCGGAAACTAACTGGAACTTTTTGGGAGCTCAAGCTGACACTCTCTGTAATGTGGCCTTATATATTGTATATTCTGTGACTGAATACTGCGCACCAGTGCGGTACCCGAGTGTGCATGCACATTTGCTGGGTGTTCAATTGAACACTATATCATGATAGTCATAACACGCATTTTCAGATAAACACCTCTACCTTGGCTGCACTCTCTCAGCAGCATTGCTTCTCGACCTTTGGGACAAGAAAAAGTAGCCCGTGAATGAAAATTGATTAAAACTTAGAATTTTTCCAGAGAATACCCGTATAGAAAACTGTACTCATTCCACCCAGCATATGTATAAAATTAAGGAAACCTTTCTGGACAACTCGTGAGATAAAACCTATTAAATTTAATATATGTGGAAGGAGACACGTAAATACAACGCTAGTATACATCATCACGGCCCAGAAAATCTCGCGCTTATATCAGGTTTGCAACTGCTTAGAAGGGCATGGTATCACCTGAACAGAATTCGATGCGGACACGGAAGAACTATGACATTCGTGTACAAATAAGGATTCTTATACTCTCCGTTATGTGACTTTGAACTTCAGAGCAGATCATATACCACATTGTCCCAAGTATATTTTCAATGGTGACTGGAAGGATTTCATCAATGCCTTTCAAACAGCATTGAAATGGATACGCTCTCTGGAAATCTCCCTTTAAGGCCAATTAAGACCCTTGCATATGCCTTATGTGCTTGATTATATAAAATTTCTGTAAATATGTGTAGCCATGCGATAAAAGCAACGGTCGCTAGTAATGTTTTTATGGCTTAAACACAGGCCGTGTGCCATGAATTAGAGGCAATGATTTTTGGTGAAAAGAATTACGCAACATTTTGTTTCAATGCCTCACGTTCACATCTGCAGCTGTGGTACGCAGTTATTGACAGCGTGTATTCGTGTAGAGGCGTCACTCACTTGACTGTGCCAATGAGAATAACCTCACTGCGACATCACCCGTCTGCGATTTGCGGGTAGATCCCAAATATGTTGAGAGTTAAAAACAGCCAATCACTGACCATGAAGTAGAGCTGCAGATGTGCACGCGAGGCACTGGAACAAAATGTTGCATAATTCTTTTCACGAAAAATCATTGCCTTTTGCCATGATGGAAGAGTTCTTGGAAGGAATAATGGAACCTTTCATGGTCGCCAGCGATAATGCTTCTAAGAAAGGTGTAGCTGCCTGCTGGCTGATTTAATCGAAGGGTTGATAACCTATCGAGTGTAATACTATGTGAAGGGTTTTATCATGTCAATGCTGTTGTAGTGAAGGTAAATATGATTTATGTTAACTTTATATTTGCCAATAAAAGTATTTATAAATGGGTTTGTAGAAGTACTAAAATAATTGTGGAAGTTATGACAAATATATTTTTAAAGAATTTCTCATCTAAAATCAATTTTGATAATATTTTATTTGTTATTTTCTTATAATAATTACGTCTGCATTGTTTATAAATAACATTTTCAAAAATTTTCTCGTATTTATTTATGTTGTAACAAGTAATGTGTGACACGTTATTCCAGAGAAACCTCGATTTCTCCTAGCATGAACTTTCTTACTGTTTCTATCAACCGGCATTTTAAATGCCTTGCAGCTAGTTGAAATTTGGAGGGAGGGGGTTAAATTACTCAATATGCATTACATTTGTATATCTACGAGAGGAATACGTACGCCGAACAAGGTTTCTATAGGCTAAATTTAAAATTTTGGTACGCTTGTTATAAATACGATTTTCTGTTGTCTGAAATGGTCACAAATTTATTTTTTTTGACTGCAGTATCTTGGAAATTACCAAACGGATTCGAAAAAGTATAAGACAGGAACACGCTTTGACTTTAAGCCATACTTCCCACAGTAAAATAATATGGTCACAGTTTTAAGTCCCATTGGAAAATAATTAATGTTAAACACTACACGCCAATTGGGTAGCTTGCGCCTAAAGGTGGTGGTACAGCATTTTTTACGCTGGAAAGCAGCACTCACAATGCTCTATTAAATTTGTACCTCATACTCAAACGCAGTCTAGCTAGATGGGTACGAATCACAAATCACAAAAATATATTATTTTTGTTACATTTCTGAATATCAGTCTTTTACCGGCATGCGAAAGGATCCTAGTGTGAATCCTGGTTTACTGTAGATCCTAAAACGAATCACGAAATAAATTTTTAAACGAATGTACAGAAGTCATTGGGAAATGAGGTTACATATTTTATATTTTTCAATTTCGAGGCACGTAACATTAACTTAACAGTCAGTTTTTTTTGTAAAGAGTTGTTACCCTAAAAATTTTTTTAATTTTCCTGATTTCCGTTATTAAAATTTGTAAATTATAAAAATGTTGAAAATGTGAAACAATATTAAAATAAAATAACCGTATTAAGAGTTCTAAAACACTTTAATACTGCTCGAGATACCAAAAGACCCGTTTTTTTCTTTTATCTTTTATCATTTTTTTAAATGTAAAAATGAAACAAGCCGTATCAGGTATCGTGAAGATTTTATCATACATACTACATAACATTTTATCTTGGCGCATGACCTCTACACATCGACTGTTTCTATCTAAACAGTAATGGCGACCATATAGTCTAGAGCTGCCTCATCGGTGTTATAAAGCAAGGACTATATAATTTAACAATGAAGAACACGCCCGGGATGCATTAAGTGATCAGCGGCTAGGGTACTTGGTAGGGATTATCCATTAATGGATTTTCGCTCGATCCAGACTATTTTATAGATTAGCATACAAGGAGAAGCGGGTCAGGAGAATCGTGAACGAAAATTATCTTCATTATTCGTGTTCCCTCCTCTTCCTATGCAAATAAGCCCGGCCGCACATGGCATTGTTCGCGCCCACGCGAGTAATCATAAAAAAAATAATAAGCGTGATATCAGCTCCACTCCTAAACAGTCGAACGTTCTATAAATGGAAGAAACACTTTTCATTTTTTTTTTCATCTACTACTTCGACTGCGAACTCAATCGGCATCGGCAGAAGAGTTGCGAAATTTTGCTAGCGGTCTCTTCTGTACATGGATTAAAAAATTAATTTTTTTAAAACGATTCTTGCGATGGAGGAAAGTTACTAATTTAAACTAACAATTTTGACAAACGGCATTGCATCAAATGGTTCATCACAGAAACCAGAGAATACACACAGACATAACAAATAAACACCCCAAAAAAATTTTTAACACCTTCTTGTTTACTAGGTATCAAAAAATTTCTTACGATGTTTATAGTTTATTTTTCTGTTTGTCTGTGGGTATTCTGTGGTTTTCTATGATACAGCGTTTGCTGTAAACACGTTTGTCCTAATTTATTTTTTGTTAGTATAAGAAGTAACATATACTTACTATCCATTGCAAAATATTGTCGAATAATGAACTACGGATCTAACGCCACATTCCGATACTGGCTGATGTCACTTGCCAGCCATACTAGTGACGTCAGCCGGTGGCGTACACAGCGGGGGGATTTAACCCCTTCCCCCTCCCCCAAGAAATCCGAACATATCAACTATCAACCATAGTTTCAGCAAAGTGTGACGCTAGATGAAGTACATTAAGATTTCGTTCTTTAATTGTACTGCATTTTAATGTAAAAGGGGTTTACTTGTGTTTTCTGATTAATATTTATGTTATTTTAATTTTTTTGAATTACTTAGTTTGGGGTTTGTATTTACCAAGGGCGCCTATAAAAGGAAGGGGCAGGGTGGGGCCTGAGCCACCCCTAACAAATGTTCCACGATGTGTTTAGTTCTGTTTTTTTAATAAAACGTATAGCAAACTATTTGCAGTTTGATAAGTTTCATAATCAACGCGATATCATGTGTATGCCAGTGGCTACAAATTTATACACAGACTATATCCGTTCATGTTGCCATAAACATAGATTATAATCCCCCCCCCCTCTTAAAACTATAAGATGGGCGCCCTTGGTGTTTACTCTTTCCCCCTGTCGAAATGAAATGTTGCATACGTCCCAGATATAAGTTGTTGTTCCGTTACTAGACGACATTTGGTGAGGAAGATTTTCAGCCGACACCTCGTGCGAGGCTACTACACGACTAATGTTTCCACTGGAGCTCAGGAGGATGTGTAGTGTCAGTGAAAACAGACTTCGACGCGAGATTCAAAACAACTGTATCATAGAATATTTTATAAACATTCAAATAATCACGGTGATGCACATGAATATATTTACTACATATATAAAATATTTATTGAGAATGTTTTACTAAAGTAGCCACTGAAAATTAGCATTCAAATTAAATATATTTTTTTCTCAGTAGCATACTATCGGATAGTTCTGTGAAATAAAATACTATTTTATACGAATGTTAACTTTCAAACAGGTTAGGAAACTTATTAGTTACGTTCGATTTCACGCACGAACTTTCTTTTGTTTACAAGTTCATCGTTGCCAATCGTCCTGGAAACTCTCAAATCAGAGACAATGACGAAATAATTACTGATAACTGACACGGTTCCGTTACTGGGACGAACATTGAAAATCGATTAAATCAGTGCTCACCAGCAGGGTCGGAATGCGACGTAAGTGGGATAATAATTTACAGCCAAAATTCCAAGTTTTATGGGGCTTATGAGAATTCACTCGCTGCAGTACGGTAGGTTACTACAGTCACGTGACCAGGTTTTGACGATTACCAGGGTTTGATTAACGCCTGCAATGTTATAGGCTACAAGGTTTTAAAATTACGGGAATAAAAATAAAGCCGTTATATTGTGTACACTATGAATAGTTTGCTAAATCCTACGTCCACAGTACAATCTTTACACGTATTATGTATGTTTCAATATAATATTGGTTTTTTTAGTTGACCGAGAGGCCATTAGTTGAAATTTCGAACACAGGTAAACTTCACTGGGGTAAAATTTCAAACACCTTATGCTTTAAATTTTGATTGGCATACCCTACCCTCGTGAATTTTCATAAGCACCTTTATAGTAAACACGCGGAGGAAGGGAATGGAGCCTACCACAGGTTAGGTATCAGAAGATATGTCAGATGGACCAACTGAAACTGGGAAATGATAGGTAGACAAATAAAAAAAACATAGTAACGATACAATATCTATAGTACATATTTTGACTTTCGCTCATTATGAAACTATAAAAATTTGTTTTCAAAGAAGTTCCTTCCATTGCTGACTTGGTGGAATGGAAAGAGGAAAAGAAAACGACAAGCGAAATTCAGAATTTCCTACCCAAGGTGAGGAAAAGCCTAGCTACAACAATACAAATAATGGATTTCAAATAAAATCAGGTAGATTATACAGAATGTGGTCAAATTACATGTCGATTCAGTATTTTGGGGAAACAATCCTTACATCTACAGGAACCAAAAATGTTATATGGACGTAGGTCCGAAAACAGTTCACAATATATGATGTACGGTTTATAGCGCAAGCTAGATAATTTTGCTGTGGAATGTCATTATAACAGTCCTATACATTGTTCACTACTTCATTATGTTACTAACCCATAAACGGTAGGAATAACCGAGAAAATTGATAATGTATTGCAATCAAATTTGGCATTAAAGTTGTGCACTTAGTACTCCGTCCTTCTAGTTCTCAAAAGTGTAAATATATCTCCCAGGCGGCTTGGGTGTGCATGTTCGTTGACTGATGGGAGACGAAGAATGTAATATGACATTCAAACCACCAAAGTAAATAATCATAGGATAAAACATAGAGTGGGACTCCAGAAATCCATTTTCATTTATGTCGAAAGTGAAATTCTATCGCAAGATAAAACAGTAACACACGGTACTTCGAACATAGTCCGAGGATCGATAACTATCTCGCATGTCCGATGACTGTCGTACAGACATGGACCAACTCGGAGCGGATGCGTCACGGGAAGCCACCCGTGTCTTTCCACCCCTTTTTGGTCGCCCGAAACGATCGAGCACTCCGATCTGGAATCGCCTGTAACAGTGCGACAGGAACTTTCCCTCCTGGAAGTTTTCACGTCGTCCGCCCCGGGGACAAATCTCCTCCTAATTGAAACTGACCCTGCTGCCCTGCTGGAATGAAAACCAAAGAGCCTGGGTTGGTGGAGGTGGTGTTGCGCTCCGGGCAGGGGTGGGAGGAGGGACTGTAATGGCGTCGACACGTCTCCTCGCTCCTACGGAAATAGACCGAGCCCTTGCCCTCCATCGCCCGAGGGTTGACAGGGGAGAACCGTCAGGATTAGCCCGAGATATAAGAGCAGACGACTTTCTCCGTGGTTGTAGATATCCACATTCCAATTACTGACAGCCCATGAATTAATGTTTTGGTTGGTTCACGATTGAATACACAACAGTAAACGTTCTATATAGGTCGTTCGAATAAGAACTAAGGAATTTCCACAGTTAAATCCCCCGGATTTTCGCATCTGGGATTCATGCCGGACGATGCCGCTGGTCGACGGGTTCTTTCGGGGATCTGCCATTTCCCCCGCCCTTCTCATTTCGGCGCTTCTCCATTGTAAGGCCTCATTCCATGTTATCCTTGGTGGAAAACAGATACCTCTGGGCTACCAGTTGCAAGTCTCCATCCGGTGTGCCATGCCCTGAACCCTCGGGTACCCTCCTCATTCTAAAACTCAAAAATTACAGCTGTTCAGTAATGGAGTAACGTAATTCTGATCGTTCTAGTTAAATATGAAATGTCGTGCCAGTCATTGAATAAAAGCTCAACGCTTCGTGTGCATTATTATACAGACATCTAGCATGTGCTCACATCATTCCACCGAACATGAGAGATCTCAACTATAGCAAATGTGTATGTAGCGGACGTAAGTTATCGGGAATAATTTACGAGCACAGTAGACTATAAACACGCATAGGTTTCCGCAGCATATAAAATACTGTGGTTCGATATTAGAACGCGGAATCACTTCTATTGTGAACAAAATAATTTCTTCTTTTGTCATCTTGTGACAGAGCTTGAGATACATTTTTAGCATCAAGAAATGTTAGTTTCCTGGTGTCCGTGTGTTTGTGTGACAGAAGCACGTCTCCTATGGCGATGTTGACACCGGCTCTTCTGGTGCGTTATTACCTTTACCGCAATACCGTGAAGCGGCGTGCAGTGGTGTCGTAGATCACTCGCTTGTCTGACACTTTCAGTAGTGACCCCCATATTTTACTGGTGGGAAGTTTTAAGTTAAAGTCCAGTATATATTTATATAGTACTTTCACACGAATCCCGTTAGTAGTTCAGATACAATATATTAAAAAAGCAGTTTTTAGCCATTATGAGAGGCTTTGAAATTATCTTTCTAATAAACATGCTGTTTTGAAACCACCATTTCGTCATCGTTTGAAGTGTATGTTCTTTTCGTAAAGCCACAAATTATATACACGTTTACAAGTTTCTTAGAGAAAAAAGTCCTGCTAGCAAGCTGCAACGCTGTTTACAATGCAGGCAGGCTAGAGCCTTAAGAAGATAGTTGTTATTATTTGGAAATTGACGTTTTCCACTTCAAATAACGCTGGTTTTGATAAGGAAATTTCTTCACGCTGGTGCTTATAAAAATACGTCCTTCGACAATGTGCAGTTAAATTCCCAAATTGTTCTCCATAAACACCAAGGGAATACAGCCACCTTGCCGCTGTCAACGCTACTAGCGACAGATTTTGTCACTTGTCAAACTCATTAATAATTAATTGGATTAACTTCCTAACCTGTAGCAGAATTAACCTTATTTTGGAAAGTTTAATTGCACTACAGGTTGGAAAGATCAATGTTAAAAGTTTGGCACAGGAAAAATTTCCGCTACTAGAGCGCTGGTATCGGCAAGAAGTGTAAACTGACCAATCACAGAGCTTCCGTGAATATTAAGTTAAATGACGTCGATAGTTCAAAAGCCAGAATTTGTTTGTTTTTCGTTTTGAAATTAAATTAATGGCACATCTCTTTGCCGAGCCTAGTTAAATATAATTTTAATACGGTCGTGTATATTAGAACCGTTAGCGATAGCAATGCTACTAGCGGCAGAAATAATCTCTGTGCCAAACTGTTCCATTAGGAAATGCGTTTTCTTTCTAACGCGTTGTAGAATTAACCTAAGTCTTATGACACGGGAAATAGTACAGCGCTGTGACGTCATTGAGCCTCGTGCACCAATCAACGCTAATTCTTCTTTTAGGACACAAGTTGGGACAGTTTAACTGTTGATAAATATTTACAGAAATTATTTTCTGTGACTGGTCGAAGGTGTGCACACACACGTGTACAAAAACGGCTCCAACTTGCTCACAGGGATAAACTTGTACCCCAGTAACTTTCGACAGTTGTTTGTGTACTAATTAATTCGAACAATTATAGTCGCAATGCACGAGAAAATTATAAACACATAAGATATATGCTTATGTGTGTGTTTAAGTGTGTGTACAGTGGAATGAACATCTTTGAGTCATTCAACGTACAAACATAAAATGAAAGTGTCATCAGATGTATCAAAATCTGCTAAAATTTTCCTGAACCAGAGTATACTAAATTCTCGTAAAAAAATTAACGCCAGGGAAGCATTTCTGTTTATTTATTGTTCTGAAAACGCAAATACGAAGGAAAATCACATCCTAGGAGACTGAATGAATTATGTGGAAGATCTAGCTACTGTGCCAAAGCATAGGCAGACAAAACAAGGCCGAGCTACTGAGCCAGGACCTTATATATCTCAAACAATGCGGTGCAAAAGATAAAGAAAATTTTACTACGTTTTCCTACTAAATCAAAGATAAAAGTGCAAGGTCTTGTGAAAATACATTTTTGCTGTCTAAATATTTCGGTATTGGTTTACTATCATTTTTCAAATAGCGCAAACAGTCAGCAAATAATTTGTGTTACTGAAAACATAAATACTTTAATAGAGTTCAGATGTTGTTTAAAATACTAAATTTGAGAACCCATACACTGAAATACCACCTTTTACATGCATCTTCAGAAAATGCATCAAAGTTACCTTTCCACAAAAAAAATCACTAGATTAAAAGTTGTTTGATTTTTTATCTGGTAGACATTCAGAAAAAGGCAGAAAATTGCGTAATATTTTTAGGGCACCGAAATGTTTAATCAACTGTTTACGTGAAGAGATGGTACAGGTTATTTCCTGGTAAAATGACTTTCGTAAGTCGGCAAACATTCAGTTGAACCACGCTGAGGTGAGCCATTGTGCTGGATAATGAGGTTCTTTAACTAAGCTGCACGTTAATTAACTGGAGTACGCATGTCGGCTGTAAGCAAAGCTTTGTGGTCCACTGGGCGTGGTTAGGAGGAGGACAGCCGTTAAAGCACGAACTGGATTCTTAAGTAGCTTTCTTTGCTTGAACAGCAGCCGTTAGCTAAGTCATGATGCTAGCCAATCAGCTGGCTGCACGCGACCAGGTAAGTTAAAAAAAATGTGCTTCGTGATCGACCTAACCTCGGGGAATGCGGAAAAGACTCGCCGTATCGTCGGAGAACTAGGTTCGCATTTCGTTCTGAACCCAGCGGTGTAGTTCTTCCAAAGCAGTGCAAAATATGAAAGCGTTTGTATTTTTATAGTTGTTTATATGAAGAATACGCAAATTAAATGCCACTGTCTAGCTCTTTTAAAAATATTGGTAGAGCTAATGAGATGCTATTCATTTTTACTTAGGTTTGTCGTGATAAAACATTTTGAAAACATAGATAAAAGCAACTGACGAGAAAAAAAGTGATCTTTTAACTACTGAAACGCAATCAATAATTTGAAATAAGTTGTACTTATCTCACATAAACCATAACTGAGACGTTTGTAGATTCTTTCCCAGCGATCATGCATTACAACTTTATATATATATATAATCACAACATTTTTTAAAGGGTTTTAGTTAACTTCTTGCAAAACTTCCAAAAAACTTAACGTCCAAAGATTATCTATCCCAAAGAACAATGTTTACATATAACTGTGATTTGAAATGTAGCTATAATATATTTTAATTTGAATTAACTGATTCTGTCAAAATACAATTAAATAATTTTAAAACAAACTTTCTAGTAATATCTCAATTTGAAATTATAGCTTTAAAAATTACATCAAATAAATATCTACAACAAAGTCTGACTGTACAAACGTGACACATTAAATCAATATTTTGTGTCAAATGCTCCCTGTCTGATAACTAATAGTTAGAGATCTGAACATATCGCGTTTTTTTAGGCGCAAGCTAGAGTTCCAGCAACTATATAGGTCTGTATCACGTTCACAATTGGCCGTTGTCTTACTCGACACTTCCTGGAAGTAGCTGAGCCAATAATAAAACCGTAACTGAATACAGGCCCATTTCACTGCCAGCGAGCAGCTAATAAACAGCTGCTGTCTACACGATTTCACAAATATTCTTGGAAGCTAGTCTACAGGTCAGTGAACACGCGAATTGTTCCGGTCTCTACTAATAGTTAAATGAGAATGCTGCCCGTTGCAGTAAAATAAATTATATTTCTGGTCAAAATAATTTCAAATTTAAATATGAACCACTGCAAATTAGTTTTATAGTAAACTATACAGTAATGACAATAAAAATATAAGGTAACTAAAGGGAAGGTGCCAGCCACATAGGCTTTTACGTTTCGTTAATTATTATTTATACTCTTTTAAAGAAACTTACAGCTAATTTATGACTTACACAAATATCCGACGAGTATAGTATCCTGTCGTAACTTTTTACACATTTTTATTCAAATGGTTTTTAAAATTCCTTAAGTGTTATATGTACCTTCCCCCGGAGTTATCTTATTATGTTGCCGTAGCAGTAACCTGAATGGTAAAGTTATTAAAAGAATTTTTAAGGCACGCTTTATGATAACTAAAAGTTTGTATTCGTTGCAAATAAAATAATACTGTCGTTAATGAAACATCAAGACAATTTCACTCCAAATATATCTTTTTGGATATTATTTTCTGTAAAGTAAGATGTTTTGACTGCAAGCTAAGTATGAAGAAATTAGTTTTTAAATGTTGTGAATGGAACGTTTTTTGCTACGCTCGACCTACGTTTGGTTAATTTTAAATTTCCGTTATGAATATCTCAGATAACAAGCGCATTTAAGCTGAAAAAAATTGTAACTATCCTGAAATATTTCTATCCATACTAAACGATTTACCACGTTACAAACATGTAGAAAATATTTGCAGAAAATGTCGATGGTATGAATTTATTTTCAAACTGTTGATTTCATCGAACTATACACATCATTTTATCATATTCCTTTGTTACAGCGTTGCATATGAGTTGCCGCTATTCTTTACCACAGAGCGAGTGTACGTGAGTGCAACTATCTTGCTTAATGAACAGGCATATAACTAATAATGGAGTGTGACGTCATCCAATGCTGAACAGAATCGTACCGTATGGGGCCCTTATTTTTAGTGAAACCATTTCTCCGCCGATTTTGTTTCAGTGCCTTGTGTACACATACGAAGTTCTACTTCATGGTCAATGATTGGATGTTTTTAATTTTCACGTGTCTTAACGGTCTACAGTAAATCATAGGCGAGTGGCGTTGCAGTAGCCTTACTGTGATTCGCATATTTAAATGAGAGACGTTACTTCACACAGACCCGCTGTCGAGAGTCGCGAAGCAAAACTGCAGATGTGCACGCAAGGCAACAAAACAAAATGGGGAATTATTTTTTTCACGAAAATTTCATGGCCCTAGCCGTTAGACATTGCTTCTCCAGTGGCCTAGGCCTGCTCAAGGCCACCAGCCAACAACGGTGTAAGGGGTCTTCATGTAAAAACTAAGATAAACATCAGTTGAAAGAAATCATATAAGTTTGGCATATTATAATATAAAATTAATAGTGGTTATCTTCTCGTAGTTGTTTTTTTGCGGTAGTTATTTCTGTAATATTTTAGAACAACGAAATCTTCGAAAATGTTCTCTTAGTCATATTGCAACAAGTATCAAGTGACAGATTACTCCACGTGTAAATAAAAAAATATTTTGTGGCACCTATAAAATATTTTGTTTAGTCACTATACCAAATATCTTTTGTTCTCACCACAAAAATATTTTGCTGTAACCACCAAAATATTGCGGACACCACATCAAATTATTGTCTGTTTACTAGAGAATAATTTGGTAGTTAATCTTTATAGCAAAATGTTTCTTTTAGAGCAGAGAAACCTCCATAATTAGCTGTATGCAAGCTCGCTTACAGGACTCCTGCAAACTTCGTCAGACTTAGTGAAGAGCACAATTTCGTGGCACAGTTCCTGAAGATTGTAGCCTACCACGTGCTTAAAATGCGTTGCAATGTGTTCGTAAATACGATTTTTTACGAATATTTTCCATATGTGCCCATTGTGTCAATGAACGAAAATTAAACACGCTTCGAAAGATGACGGAAAGGTTGTTTCAAATTATCACGTCAGTTAGAACAAAATAATTTCGTGACCCTTCGAAATGGCTAAAGTCATGTTATAAATGAAAAACTACTCACGGAATTCGTGTGGATTTGCTCTAGAAACATGCAACGAACAATGTTTCAAACTTTCTACCAGTAAAAAAGACGGGGTGAGCGCTGAAAGTGTCAGTCAAGCCAGTGATTTATGGTACCACTGAACGCCGTTTCAGTGTCTTGCGGTAGAGGAGATACCGCGCCAGAACAGCCGGTCAACATCGCCCTTGGCGCCGTGCCTCAATCACACGAACACACGCTGGGCGAAGGGTATGTTGGTGTATGTGAGACGAAAATCTGCGAGGTGCTACGGGCGCTGCCAGCTGTGGTATCGCCTCTACATCTGAAGCCGAGAATGCGCGTTAATTGTTCCCGCAGAAACGATTTTCTGTGGGACTTTAATAAGCGTTGACCTTCTCATTTTATCCAACCCGTCAGTGTAGCAAAGCCTAACGTAATCGTTAACGATGATTGTATTTGCGAAAATGTTTTGTGCTAACATACCCTTGAAAACACTACAGTTTCTTGCAACATGTATGATTTGGTGATATACGTCTGACATAACGTATGTAACATGCTCCTATCAGTAAACATTAATGAAATGTCCCTTAACCAATAATATTGATTGGAATAGTTCGCTTCGGTCTAGCTCAGCGGTTATGTTAAAATAATGTAGTCAATATTGATATGGAAAGTTACTTGATACGGCCCTTGCTCACAATGGAACATAATAGACCAGGCCACTGATCCGCGATTGAGCCTAGTCACACTACTCCGCGCTGAATGTGAATTATGCGAACAATGAACAACCGACTCCAAAAACTTTGTCACGAATTATTCCTTAAGGGCGCGATTGCCGTCTCCTTGGCCTGGCAAAGCACAAAAAAAAAACTAATCGCTCCCTCGCTAGACCAATCGTCTTGTTAATGTTTGTAAATCATATTCCGGGCATACTCTGCTGGCGACACTTTCGCGAGACGAGGCCCAGCTCCGAGGACAACACGTCTGTCTGCCTCGAGCTCTGAGATACTTCTCTCCACGCTCAACACCGCGTCTCCAAGCCAAGCTGGCTACACTGACCTCCAACTCACTTAGACCAATCAGAAACTCTGTTACATTCAAACTTAATTTACAGAAGACAAAGAACTCAGGCCTTTGCGAACGTATCAAGTGTCAAATTAATTAATTAAAATCACCAATATACATTATTTGTTCATATATTTCTGTTCAAGTACGTTAATTACCTTACTTATAACTAAAATGGCATTTGATTATTTATATTTTTAATTCAACTGCCTGGCGACAAACCGTTTAAGGCGTCTTATTTCTGTATCTGTCCAACACACTCACCCAGTGGGGCCTGCGAGGCACTCTTCCCTCAGCAATTCGTCAACCCCTTGACACATACATGGCCTGTCCTCTGCTTCCCGCAGCGGGACGAAACCGAATTCTCTCCGGTCTCATCATTCTCTAAATCCACAACAAATTTTACGTATTTTTCTTTTATCATTAATCGAACACTAGTTTAATTAAAATCGACAGCTGTCACAGAGTCCAGCGCAGTTTGGATTGTCACCGTAGCCCAATAATTACTCTATCTAGGAATATTCAATTAAAGTGAATTATTCTGCTACATTAAGTTCATATGCAATTATCCGTGCTGATTGCATCTACCAAATACCAATGAAACACATACATTGGAATAAAATTGATGGCCCCCTACGTTGTCATCGATGATCATTTGCTCAATTCTATATACATAAGTACACTCTATATACAACGCCAAATTGACATATTACGCCTAGCTCTCTGCAGACCAATAACAGACATCAAATATTACAACAGTGATATTCTTATTACCTTAGTACAATAGGGTAACAGCTCCAAGTACAAGCGAAGACCTGTAATCTTCTGGTAAGCCGAACGTGCGTAAAAATCCAACAAACAGTCGCGTTTTCCCGCGATAAACCGTCATTAGACACACTGGAAACATTTAACAAATTCTCCAACAAACACGTGTGAACAGTTTTCTGGCAAATCACACACGTTCTGGGTTAAAACTGTACAGTTGTAATTGGGTCTTTTGAAGAGGCACAGTGCTTCATATAAACAATAGCTAATTTATGTGCAAAACATTCAGTGTATTACATAACATGTTGGAGCCTAGCAAGTAACCAACTTTTCTAACCATCATATTTAGTAATCGTAACTTACACCTCAATTTCGAACGTATTCGGTACATACATCTTGAGAAACAACCATTTAAAAAAAGAACACTTTCAGCTAAGTTCGAGGACTTTATAAAATAGTGCTGCCAATGTGCTTGATGTCTTAAAAAGAAGCGGCCAGTAGTTAAGGCGAAAAATGCCTTGCATTACTGTAGCTCTTTTTCGTGGTTATTGGTGGCGTGTGTTTCTGTGCAGGTTGTATATATTTGACTGTGCCAGTCATAGCCAGAACACTGCGACACCACACGACTGTGACTAGCAAGTATAACCACAGTACGCTGACAGTTGAAAACAGCCATTCATTGACTGAGAAGCAGTGGTACAGGAGTGCAGGAAAGTCAATGAAACATGTTGATGCAAAAATATTTTCGCGAAAAACTACCGACCCCTACTTAAACCAGTGGAGTATCGTGGCAGTGTTCCAAGGCATACAATATAAGCTCCGACTATACGCTTTGAGCACGTGGAATCAGTGTGTAGAGCCATGAACTTAATTTTGTCGCAGTTTGTTTCAGTGCCTTACGTTCACATATGTAATTCTTCTTCCTAGACAGTGATAGGATGTTTTAACTCTTGTGTGTCGTGAGGCTCTACTTGCTAGTTATAGACGTGTGGTGTTGCTCTAACCTTATCGTGATTGGTACAGTCTAATGAGAGACGTCACTTCACAAAGATACACTGCCAATAACCATGAAGCATAGTTGAGGATGTGCAGGTAAGGCACTGAAACAATGTGGGGCAAAATTCTTTTCGCGAAAAGTTCATAGCCCTATCAATGCGCCTACCTGTCATATATGTAGGGCCCGGTAGTTTTCGCGAAAAGATTTTTGCCCCACTTTGTTTCAGTGTCTTACGTGCACACCTGCACCTCAACCTCAAGATTATTTGCGGAGTGTTTTTGTGCAGAGTCATTATTCATTTGACTGTGCCAATCAGTACAATGATAACCGTGACACAACACGTCTGTGATTTGCGGGTTTAACCTTCACACGTTGTATGTTAAGGCATCCAATCACTGACCACATAGCAGAGATGCAGGTGCGCACGTAAGGCACTGAAACAAAGTGCTGCAAAAATCTTTTCGCGAAAATTACCGGGCCCTACATATATGTTGTGTAGACCAAGGTGTATTACTGGACATTACGTTCCTTGCCTCTTGTACGCTACTGGCTGTGGAGTATACATGATCCTATACATCTAATTGTCCCACAGACAACTCTGTGTTGTGTATGGTGACTGCTTAGCACCGCATGCCTTGGAACACTACCACGATACGACACTGACTTAAACGACATATTCACACAATGTACGTTAGAAGCAGTGGAATTTTCGTAGTTTCAATATGTTGCAAGATATTTCACTGGCGAACCTGTTACTTTGTAAATATTGACCGATATGATGTTGAGTAAACAACATATTGGGGTAACACATTGAAGGGAAGAGATTTTGGTCAACATTTAACACCGAGGTCTTTAGCGCAGGTGAGGGGTGACGTGATGTGATTATGGTGCAACGTCGGAATGAAGTGGCGGGGAAAGTGGGAGATCCCCGAGAAAACCCGCCGACCAGTGGCGTTGTCCGACACGATTCCCACATGCTAAAATCCGGGGAGTACACATTACACCATTCAATCCGTAATTTTGATACTACAGTTTTAAAATGTAACTAAAATGTGATGTCAACAATTTCAGTAAGATCTTGGTCTACAAGTAATAAATAATATAGCACCACTTCCAAAGCAAGCTAGCCACTTATTTTCGTTTGCTCACTTTTTATTAAAGTGAATTATGTGTTTTCATAAGTCACATTTAAACATGTGCAGAGATATTTGCAGTACATAGTAATACGTATTCTCGTTGTAAGGTTGTTGTGGATAACTGAGTTTTAGTACGATCAGTTACGCTCTCTTGCTCACTACAAAGCTACGCTGCTTTGAGAAATTCTGACTTTACTACAACTATATAAATCAGTTGTACACCGTGGACTAGCTGTTAGCTGGATGTTACGTGTTCGATTCCCGCTGGTATTCCTAGGTGTTCTATTTATTGCGCATGCTTCTCTGGAGCTTATGACATAATTGAGGAAAAACATACTTAATGTAAACTTACGCATTTTTTGTAGTTTTAAGTATGTTTTATTTTCGTAGATAAGTATTGTGGACGCACGTTTACTGGTCTCTGAGAATATACGTAACTTTGAACACGCTGCACGCAATTCGTCTGCCAGTTAAGCGGGCGCCTGATGTGTGTTCAAGTGGTAAAAATGATAATTTAATAATTTCATGAAACAGTGTTTGTTTTGTAGACGGTACTTTTGAGTAACTTTGTCTCGTATGAAACAATTTTAGCATGCATGGTTTCCTCGTAATGTTGCGTCAAATTAAAATTATTGCACGTCACACTGGCACGCAAATAGTGAAAATCAGTTGCCTTCTTAAACGGAATAATTCACAATGATATAACTCGCCATGGGCTACGTAACCTGATATTTGTATACTCACAACGTAGTGTAACCTGAATTATAAAAAAAAAAAAAAAACCAGCAAACTTGCAAATTTAAATGTTCCAATATTTTTAAATTCAAAAGTTGTTCACTGTCAGTATTTCTGATGTTTGGTTTCGTAGCCAATGATATGTTTTTTCACTGTGAATTATTTTGTTTAAGTAAGTCTACCATAGTTTTCACTACTTCATGCAAATTTTGACTTCGACGCACAGTTATCAGAAAACTAAAGAGCCAAAATCGTAAAACGGAACTTTACTCTCAAGTATCGTCTACAAAACTGATACCTAGAGACCTGAATAATTCACGTTTTCTTTTAGGCACAAGCTAGAATTCCATCAACTGTACGTTGGTGTTACTTTCTCGACTGGCTCTTGACTTATTTGACACCTTCTGAAAGTTACTGAGACAATAACAAACATGTAACTAAAGGCACGCCCATTTCACTGTGGAAGCGAGTAGCTAATGAACTGTTGTGGTATGCTTCATTTCACATATATTCTTGGAGGCTAGCCTACACGACTGTGAACCCGCGAATTTTTCCCGTCTCTACTAATACCTAGAGACCAGTGGCGGCTCGTGGGTTGTTGCCAGGTAGGGCTGCAGTTGCCAAGAGCTGTGCAGGATTGTGCGCTGGTTGACTCTACAACCACTGACACGCTGATGTGCAGGTGCTCCTTACTACTGAGTGGTCACAAAAGATCTAGTAGACCGCCAATATTTCATGGTCTTTGGTCTACGGCGCGTTCATCAAGAGTGTACTGTCCCGACTATCTGCAGCCCCACCTGGCAACAACCCACGAACCGCCACTGCTAGGGACTGGAAAATTTCACGAATTCAATTACCTGTAGGCTAGAATCCATTGTACTATTAATACTCAAGGCCCGTCTATTCGTTCATTGTCTGCTGTTCCACTGAGTAGCAGCTGGTGGACAAATAGTCGGAGCTTGAGTATGTATATTACAATGGATTCTAGCTACAGGTCATTGAATTCGCGAAATTTTCCAGTCCCTACTAATACCTCTTCATAAAAATATAAAGTTTTAACATTAAACGCACATGAACGGCCTTCAATCCCACGAGCGTGCAGGCAAACGCGTCGCGCCTCTACCGCGAGATTAGTCGTGTCGCGGTCACGTCAGCTCTCGTGTGGAAGGGAGGATCGTACCCTTTGTCACGTGCCGACACAGCTAGCCACATACCCGGAGTCTCTTTGTACCAAGCTGGGATCAACAACATGCCCTGGTCACTTTGATGTGTTGTCACAGGCCAGCAATCATCCTGGTCGAGGTACACATGCATATTGTATGACACCCGCTTCTCCAGTACGAGCCCAGACTAGCTTCTTTCTATGCGCTCTTTACAATACCTAGAGGCGCAGGGAAATAGCGAAATTAATTTTAGTCGGCATAGTCTCCAATAAACTGTGGTGCAGATGATGTCAAGAAAAAACCTCGAAATAATCACTCAGTGCAAATCCTGGGCTAAATTGCAGACGAAAATGTTAGTGGCAAAAGTGCGACGACATTTTACGTGCACAAAGTGATAACACTGCACGGAGAAAGTCTCATCTTGTGCTCTAGGTCCAGGTATTATTTTATGTATGTTACGTCAAGTAAACGTAGAATCGCTTTTTGCACTGCTCGGGATAAGTAAGATATACGTGGAGCGCAAAAGGGGACTAACTACAATGTCGTCGTACAATGTTTTGTCACTTATATTTTCGTCTCCAGTCTAGCCCAGTATTCGCGTGATGTGCTTATTATGCGGTTGTTTCTGAACATCCTGTATTTGGACGACGATATGCGTAAAATCACGTTATTAATAGATACTGGAAAATTTCACGAATACATTTCAGGACACTGAAACCCCCCGTTCTAGGTGGAATCGGGTGGTGTCGACACTCCCTCTCTCTGTTTCAAATGTCGAGACAGTCGTAACCATAGTTTAGAAAACGAGGGATTCACACAGTTCAATCAATTCTGAAATGTATTGCTGGGTTACAATTAAATTTAATCCTCCAATCACAATTGAGTTATTTTTACAAAACTACGGGAGGACGTTTTATACTCTAAATCTGAATTAGTGAATGTTCACTGATTCCCGCAGATGAATGAAGCCGTTTCAACAATTTGAATTAGTGATAATAAGTTTAATCACTGTTTAATAAGTGAATATTCGCTGATTTCCTTTAAGAGTGCCAACATCTCACAAATGAATCAATGAATATTCACTGTTGTTCCAGTTGTTTTCAAAGAATAGTTTTCACTTACTGAATCAGTGAAAAATTACTGTAAAATCTGTGGACATTCACTTATTAACTTTTGGAATGTTGGTTGGCCTATTCTTTATCGGAATCAGTGACTAGTCACCGATTTCACAGTGGTTTCTCACTGATTCAATTTGTTGAAACTGCTTCATCCATCGGCGTGAATCAGTGAATATTCACTAATTCATATTTAGAGTGTTAGTATTATGGTGTGGGCTTACGCACTTAGAACATTCCTTTGAGGTAATAGTTCACAGAAGCTATTATTAAAAGTTAATATTCGTGCCGAACTGTTGTAATGCACTTCTTAGGGGCGTCGACGCATACCTGGTAATAAGTAGTTCCGACAGTCCAATACGCCCGTCGTCTTGTACTCTGACGTCGTCGACGGCTCGCCGCGCACGTCGGCTGCAGTGTTCACTCTTCAGTTGTCGACGTTGTTCCTTGGATGATCCTTAACGGCCAAAATTCCTTTGGCCCTTAACCGTTGAGTAGTCCTCTCGCGGGCTGTCCTTCAAACTAGTCAAACCACAAATAGTTTAACCAGAATTATGCATAGGACTTCCCTAGCCACTACACCCTCGTTCTACAATAATTATTTTATTCACTATCTGGCCAGGTCATTTACATTCACCAAGTGGCCTTGACTACTATGCCCCAACTACGTCTCTCGTCATCGGCCGTCTACATACTTCTGTTCATGCTCGCGGCCACACGCCACTCTCTATCCGACGCACCAGCTGCAGCAAGCAGCCAATACGCTGCTGTTTTCTGCTTGTGTACACAGATATTCTTGGAGGCTACACGGAATAAAAATATTTTGTGGCAGCTACAAAATATTTTGTGGTTATTTACAGTGCAAAATTTACTTTGTGGTCACAACAAAAACATTATTTTGTTGGTACCACTTAAATATAGTGGCCACCACAAAATTATTTTGTGGTAAATACAAAACTATTTTTTTCAGGCAAGACTTCCTACAAAATTTCTCTTTCAGTGTAGCTAACAGCCCAGCGAAGCCAAAAATATTTCCAGTCTATAAATATTAAGCTCCTCTCGCTTTAAATTGTGCATAGCACTGCCAGAACCCGGCAGAGGTTGTCCTGCCAATACTAGACAACGCACTATGGACCCAGTTACAGGCCTACATCTAACATAATGGATATCGCAATATTTTCTCCGTGTTCAAATATCTACGTATAAGTTTTCGTGGCGATCGGTTGAATAGTATAAAAGTAGATGTGCTGCAGCGTCACCAAGCTTCATGGTGATCGGTCAAAGGATATCGGAGTTTGTGGATATCATACATACATACACACATACATACATACATACATACAGACACACATACATACACACATACATACATACATATATACATACCAACATCAATTTATATATATAATTGATGTTGGTATATATATATATATATATATAACTTTAGTCACATACCAACACCCATTTTATATGTGTATGTACATGTTTGTAAATATATATATTTATATGTGTACAACTACATCCAACAAATTAACAAATTTCGTAAAACTTCTTTATCGTGTAATGGTGTCTTAAACGTTAGTAATAAGATGCGGATTTATATGAAAATATATAATTATTAAATTTCAATTTATAAAACATTTAAACTGTCAATGTCAACACAATTACTTCTTAAAATACATTTATAAATAAATATATATGTATATATACATACATACACACACGTACACATGTTGTATTTTTTCAACACCTTTGTCACACTAGCACTTGATAAAATATCACCGAGATAAATACTATATTGAAGACAGAGAAAGTAGTTTTTGACTACTTGAACACCCTGAGGGACGTCTGTACTCTATCTTCACTTCACATCACCGTACCACGCTACACACCAATGTTGACATCGAAGGAATCTTGCTACTTTCATCTGTTTTCTCTTCCTTGTGACGTCTGTGTTTCTTTTATTTCTTTATTTTCCTTTCTACATTTACTTCTCCTGGTTTCTCCGCCCCTCCGGGGATACTGTACTTTCTTTTTAATTAATTTTTTAAAAATCTTTTTAAAGAATTCTTATGTTTCAAAAAATGCTTACTGTTAACTCTTTTTTTTTATATTTGAAACTGGTCTATATCTGGGGTACAAGTTCATATTTCGTAATAAAATAGCGTTATAATTTTGTCTCCTTTATTAAATAATTCGTCAGTTTTAAGAATTATGTTGTCACACTGGGAGTTGTGGTGTACCACGGAACCCGTATTTACTTGTAGGTTCTAGTTTAAAGTGTTTTACTAAAGAAACCGTTTGTAGTCTGAGATGCGTACATATTCAGCCGATCGAGGTGGTGTAAACTCTTAACATGTTAGACTATCATTATGGAACACCCGGGTTTAATTCCCAACTCCGGCTTTCCTGATTTAGGTTCTGCATTGTTTCCCGAAATCGCTGCAGGTGAAAGTGGGGATGCATTCTTTAAAAATTCCCTTGGCCGATTCCTCCAGTTGCTATCAGTGTGTAAAGTTGTGTGTATCTCTGTCGACGGGCCCAACTACCTTATCTTTTTACAATTGTTTGAGTTTATGTTCGTTTGCGTTTCCCCTGTTATCGTTCAGTTTTGTGTTTTTAATTTTACACACTGGATGCAATTAATTACTAAATTCAGTCGGGAAGTCCGGTTAAGGGCATGCACCCGATTTTCTAGAGTTTCGGGAGAAATATTTTTTTTTTAACCCAATACGAGAGTCGATCATGTAGAATTGCTGTGTGCCTTTGTTGCAAATTTGTTTCAGTACGTAATGTAATTTTTCGAGACAAACATTAGAGCCTATAATGATTTTAGATAATTTAGCAATTATGGTAATTTCATTAAACAACTGATTAGCTGACATTATGCTGTATTTTGTCTCGTCAAAATCGTAGTACGTAGTTAAAACCAATTACAGTAATGTTGCTGAGCGAATTTGCGATATCGGCTGTCCTTTTTATTTTAAAAGTTTCTGTAGTGAAAAACGGGGGAACCAGTTCGGAATTGTTTGTATTTTTAAACATTTTTAGAATATTGACAATTTATTTTCAAGATCAGCAATTTTTTTAATACAAAAACATTCAATACTGTTCTTATGTTGACGTAGCCCGTGACACTGATCTTCAGTGTTAATTATTTAATTTCTGTAAGCAGATGGTTTTCTTCGTTTCTTGTATGAATCCGTTTTATGTAAATTTGGGTTCTGACGTGCCACTATACAAAACCTATGAAAATTATAAAATGTTCATTGCTGCAAAAATAGTCACAATATTCGTATGTTAAACAAACCATGTATCGTAAAAATATAAAAAGTAAGAAAACAAATAAAATTTAGCAGGGAGCTCCCTTCCGCCTTTAAATGTTAAAACAATATAATCACACGTTGCCATCAAACTTAAAAATCGAGCCAGTCATTGAATGGTCGTGCTAAGAACAGGTTCTCGATGTTCGTTCCGAAGAAAAATAAGTAAATGTTGCACTGTCCCATCCAGATTGTTCTGTCTCTTTAATCCGATATCGTAGGTACCGTGGCACGCGCCGCCAGCCGCAAAGCCGCTCCAAGTCTACTTTCGGATTTCTTTCCCTCCATTCCCTGTCGGATCTGCACTCGATTCGGATCTCCGGGGTGGGGGAAAAAGAGGCTTTGTCTCCGCGAATCAGTTGGGTTCCCCTGAGGCCGCGAGATATTCGAGCCTTCTCTGCGAGTCGGGGAAACTCAAACATCTCCTTTCCTCTGCGGACTCTTCTGGTTTATCTCCCCCACCCCTTCTTCCCATTTCACTCGCCCCTTCCTGGACAATGGGCTCTGGCGCCGCCATTAATTCATTACGTCTCATTGTGTGCATCCAGACCACGTCGCCTAGGAGCGCGCTAGCCAATTTACCCCGCCCACCTTGCCAACCCCGTGAGGAATTGCAACTGCTCGAGCGTCGTCTGACCTCTGACCTTATCCCCCGCTCCCAGCCCTCGAGGAAACTGTTAACGTCATGGATGGAGGGTAGGCGCTTCAAGGGGGAAGAGGGGCCAAACTTTCCACGCCATCCCGTGTTTGCGTCGCCATCCAACTAAGGCGCATCTGAACGTCATTTGAAGCGGACGTCAATTTTTCCTTCTTATATCTCCAGACATTTGAATACAAACAACCCCATCTTTGCAGACAATCTGGATGTCCGACTGTCTTTGGATGTATCTGAGCAGTTAGTTCCTGAATAGTAAGTACTTACTTGTCAACGAAAACGCAAGCGTTCTGTTTTCTAAATCATTCATATGGATGCCTGGGTAATATATTTTGCTCGTTCGATGCTTAGTAGTGCATAAGCGGTAAGGACGACACATTACGCACATCATGCCTCACCCTAGCCTCTAGGCGCAAGTCACAGAACTGTCGTGCTGTCTTCTCGCCGACTATTCACCTCTACGAGACATTCAGTGATGACCTTACCATTTTATGACGTAATATTAGAGATAAATCGTATTATACTTAACTTTTAAAAGGATCTGCGTCATAGTTTGTATACATAACATGACCGTAAAACACCCATTTTCGCAATTTTAGAAGTGTTTAAATTAAACCATACAGATGAATGGAAGAACTGAAATGGCTATGCACACGCGTGTAACATTCTTTGAATGTTAATCCTAAACAGACATTCCTTGTTTTTGAAAAGCTGGTAGTAGCAGAAGCTCCGTACGCCGTTCAGCTGCTTGTGTCCCCTTAAGGAAAGAGCATTTCGGCCCTATATCATACATAGTTTACTTACTGTCCCAACCGCATTTTATCACACTTAGTTATTTTGTGTCTGGGTCGGCGGCGGTATAAAGTTCATCGCCTCCCGACACGACACGATTCTCGGCGAGGTCGGTCTTGATATTTGTAAGAGGGTAACATGGCAGGCATGTCCATTTGCCGGCGGGATTTCTTTTGGCACTTCCGTTTTCGTTGTTGCAGACGATTACTATTACTTTTATTATTAATATTACTATTTTTATTATAATACTCCCTACTCTGAAAAGAGAAACTCCTGTACAATGTTAAGAAGCCTTAAAAATTTCAGGCCGCGGAAACAGAAGGAAAATATCGATGGCCCAGTTCAAAAGGAAAACGACTAAAAAAAAAATTGCAATTTTGAATTTGGCTCACCAACACATAGACAGAAATACACTCGGCTCAGTTGAAAAGAAAAAACAACACGTAAATTCGCTTGTTTTAATAACTTGGCACTTTACTCTGATAGCCAGTAAAGAGCTAAAATTTGTATTTATTATATTTTAAAGTTTGATAATTTCAGCAAAGGCAGACAATAAACATTTTAAAAACCTTAAACAGTGGCATCTGTACTTTGACTTCAAATCAACACCAACCAAATACGTTAATTAACGGGTTTTTCGGTGAAACGGAAATTATTGTATATGAGATGTACACAAAACTGAAAATTTTTAGTTACTTCCCATTTGAGCTGGGCCATCGATAATAGTGTTACTTTTTAAACTTCAACTACTCAAAAACAAGGTTCGTCAAAGAATTCATAGTATTAGCTGTAGCTAGGGTTATACATTTTTGCAGGTTGAACGACCTGTAGGCTATAACTTATCATCCCTCGGTACACTGGAACTTGAGCAAACTCTGCACTAAACGTTAGTTGTTACCTCAGCGAGAAGTCAACGTTGCTTCATGTCAAGTGTCACGCAGGATTCGTTGTTTATTTTACTGCATGTTTGTAACGATCATGTTCTTCACGCTGTGCCAGTTAAAACGTGGCTCATTGTCGAATGTGGCGACAATGTACACTGGTTTAGGCCTATATTCTATCGTGGACTTGCATTTATTAGCGGAAAATTCTAGCCCCTGCATTCTAGTTTATAAATAGAATGAATTCATTTTCTATGGATTTCCATTAACGATCTCTTTAAAAAAAATTCCAGGGTTGCCCAATTTTTCCCCCAGAAATACATTCGATTTGTAAAAAAAAAAAAAAAAAATTGAGAACCCCTGGCGGATTATAGTATAGATCTTCCGCACACGTGAGAATGTCACGGAAGAAAAATTAAAACAGACTAATAGTATTACAATAAATAATTGTATAGACTTGAAATAATATGGTTGGATGTCTGCAGAATTTTCAATGATTGTATAGATTTGAAACAAGGTCTACTATGTGAAGATATGGTTTTGACACTGAGGAATAAAATGTGACTCCTTTTTTTGTCACAGCGCTAGTAGTCTTTTAGCGGAAGATTTATCTTGTTCTGTATTTGGCTTAGAAAGTTTTCACAGCTTAAAATGTGCAGTTGTTATCGGAATTCCCTGAATTATAGAAGAAAAAATTTAAATCCAGATAATGTATATGCAATTTTGTATTGGAACGCATTATCAACCATAAATTGTAGTTTTTCAATATTTTGCATGTAGACACACATTGCAAGGATTCTAAAATTTTGCAGGGCAGGAAAGGATAGATTTTGTTCGAGTGTGTTTACTAAAACAAAAATACATAATATATTTTATCAGACTTCTTATATAAACAGTTCCACGCACATTCCAATGCATTATGGATACGGAACATATATATACAATACCAACTTACCATATTAACATCATTTTATATAAATAAGTGAAAAATTGTAACATCGCCAGATGTAAACAAGCTAAATTTTTCATTAAATTACTACTAGCGCTCGGCGACAAAAAGGGTGTCCCTTTATCTTGCTGGAGAGCATACGCAGTGTCAAGACATCTTCCTCTTAGACAGGTAGACACTATCCACAATTCAGTTTAGAATTCCGTACCGAACTCAGTGTAAGTAGCACTGCGCTAGTGTATACCGCAACTACGATGGTTCCAGATAGAATTCCGTACTTAATTTCACAGATAGAGCCCGTTCTATTATTTATCGTAGTGTATGTTCACTCGCATGCGCAATGCACACTTTCAGCCACGGCGCATGCGAAGTAAGCAAGCAGAGTTGCCAATGTGATTTGAATAGAAATAAAATTCTGGTTTCCTACATATCACACGAAATTGCAGAGGTACCAATAACTTGAGACGCAATGGTCGACCTGCATCTCATTTGTCTCCCGTCACGTTTGTTATTTTTACGCATTTGGTTTCATTTCTACTTCGAAATTATAACAATGTCTGTTATTGAGCAGAGATATGTGGAGGGCTTGTTTTATGAAATGAGTACTTACCTTTCACGTTTGTGCAGTTCTGCTTAGAGACTGGTACGACGATATGAC
>PNEQ01096637.1:0-61819 GCA_003012365.1 Medauroidea extradentata | reverse complement strand
ACCTCTTCTGGATCTACTAAAGTCGGTATTTTCAACATTTTCTGACATGCACGTGTCTATAGTGTCTTGCAACATGTAACAAAATTTTCGGAACTCTTTCAAAGATGTAAATGACATAATCTAAGAAGAAATTTAATATAAAAAAAACTTATTTAACTTAACATGTAACTTAACCCAAAGAAAAAGGTATATTTTTTTTTAAATTGTTTTGCTCATGGAGCTTTCACCAAGTTAATTAATTTTAACTAACTTAATTAAACTCATGGTGATCTGGATCCTTGTGTTTTTTTTTTATTATCTAACCTTTCATCATTCAGTGTTTGTTTCTGTGCTATCCCATTGGGGATTGTTATGCACACCTTACCGTCTCTTTTGTTTCGATCAGTAAAATTCCTTTTACTGTATCTCACCAGTTAATTTTATTGTGAGGTATATTACTGTACACTCTTTATACTCTACTGTTTTTTTTGGCTTGTTTTTTTTTGTAAGGCAACAACACTGGCATGCACTCGGCCTAGCATCTGTCTTACATATTTTTTTACCACTCTTTTGTGTTTGGGGAGCTCTGCAATTCCTTGCAGAATCCGATCCACCTTCCTGTCTGCGCTTGCATCCTCCTGGCATTTGGTATTTTCTTTGGCCAATGTTAACGGAGGATGCAGGTGGGACACTTATAAGTAGGGGTCCTTGTTTTTCGCGGAAATAATTTTGCCCCACTTTGTTTCAGTGTCTTACGTGCACATCTACAATCATGATTTATGGTTATTGGCAGCGTGTCTATGTGAAGAGCCGTATCTCATTTGACTGAGCCAGTTACAATAACCTTCCTGCAACATCACACGTCTGTGATTTGCCGTAAGAATCTCAAGGCTGGGGAGAGTTAAAATATCCAATCACTGACCACGAAGCAGAACTGCAGATGTGCACGTAAGTCACTGAAACAAAGTGGGGCAAAATTCTTTTCGCGAAAAAAAAAAACAGATGTCCCAACTTATATCTCCTTTGATGTCGGGGGTTAAAAAAAATCTTATGTAGCCAGAACCCAGGTATTTCTGGCAACGCTGCATGTGAACTTGTTCCCAGGAACAATGAAATATCGCAGGCGAGACGTGACGTCTCTCTTCTGCCTCGCTATTACTGTCCTAAGCGGCAACGTGGCGATATATTCACCCTGATTATAGGGTCGTCGCGTTGAAGGGTTGCCGGCGGGATTATAGACCGCTCTATTGGAAGGTGTAATATTTCACGGGGAATTTTATACTCGACGCCGGCCACTTAATATTTTTTTTATTGAGGTAGTCACAAAATCGATTTAAATCGAGTGTATGTACATAGTTACATCCTAAGGGGAGTTTGGTTCCCGTGTATCTGATATCGAGATCTCCGTTGACGACAAGCAGGCAGAGAAAAAACAAGAAAATAAGTAATGTTCTGTGAAATTCCGTTACATGTACGAGAAGAAAATTACTGGAACATTCCCCGTACCATAGCCATCTTTAGTAGAAGGCCGCGGCCTTATATCTGGCAACCCTGGCAGGAAGGGTCATTTTAATACTTATTTTAGCTCTCCAAAGGCAATGGATTTACCTGATACGTTATTCTGCTCTATATACCGGCGAATCATGGGAAGCCACTGCATTTGGAGTGCTAAAAGAGGTATTAAAATGACCCTTTCTGCCAGGGTTGCCAGATCTAAGGCCGCGGCATTCTACTAAAGATGGCTGCCCGTACCCTATAGCAGGTTCAAAAAAAATTAAAATAATAACAAAACAGACGGTGATGTCCCATAATTTACAGTTTACGATTTCATTGGCTGTTAGTATCCATTTGAA
Source organism: Medauroidea extradentata (assembly GCA_003012365.1). Classification (NCBI taxonomy): domain Eukaryota; kingdom Metazoa; phylum Arthropoda; class Insecta; order Phasmatodea; family Phasmatidae; genus Medauroidea; species Medauroidea extradentata. Next base: position 59,987 of record PNEQ01096637.1, on the reverse strand, counting down.
TTGCCTGTTCGACAGCGAATTAGGAAACAGATTACTAAGGGCACTTGACTTTCGCTGAAATATTTCTGCACCACTTTGTTGCAATGTCTTATGTGCACATCTGTAGCTCTGCTTCGTTGTTATTGGTCACTTTCAGCGTGTATTTACAAGTTTGTGAAAATTCTCTACGGTAGGGGTAGGTCAGCCTAAATTTCAAGTTTAGGACGTTAGAAAATTAATTCGATTGGAATTTATCCGTGTTCTAATTATCACTCGACGACCCCTCGATCAGATCTTCACTTGTCTTACTCTCGAATAAGGCAAGTGCCAGTTACCTGAAGAAAGTCACTAATTGGCACGTAAAAAAATGAAACTTTACACTTAGCAAATCCAAAAAGAAGTGAAACTGAATGCACTGTGATAAAAAAATATTGGAGAAACCTGCACGTAACGAATATTATATTTGCATATTAACAAAATACAATATAATCTCTGTAATTCGGGTGTTGCCTTAACCAAAATATTTAACAGGTGTACAACTTTTACGGTTTTATATTCCTACAGTCTTAAAACCCTGACAAGCACGAACTGTATATTTTTTCATTTCTTTGTGTATGAATAATTTTTAATATTTGATCAATCGTTCATTTAGTAATTTCTTCAACAGCTTGTCCTTACTCATCTAGTTTAATAAGTTTTGCAAAACTTAAATCTTTAGATTTAAGACGTGAAATTCGTGCAATGTTTTATGTAGTTGTCATAAATATTATGTAATTGGTTAAGTGTAGGCCTCAGAAAAAGCATGACACCTTAACTTCCACAAAATATAATGCGTTAATGAATAAATAGACTTGTGCATCATATGGGTGCTAGAATTCTTTATTTTTGAAATCATTCCGTTAATAAAGATCAGAGTTTTTGGTACCAGTGTGAAAAAAGCTACCCAGCATGGCCTTTACGTGTGTTCAAGTGCGATATAATCATAATTTTATGTTTTCATGAAATATTGTTAGTTTTGTAGACGATACTAGTGAGTACATTTTACTCTTACGAAACAATTTTAGCTCTCATAGTTTACTCATAACGGTGAGTCTAAGTGTAAATTGTTACACTGCCACGCAAACTGCGAAAAATTAATTCACAGTGAGTTTTCATCCCATGAGCTATGCAAATAAGTATTTAAAATACCACAGCGTAATATTTGGGAATTTAAAAAAAAATCGACAAAGTACATAAAAAAAGTTGCAAAATCAGGACTTTTTAAAATACAAAACAGTTCGCGGGATTTTTCAAATGTTTTATTACGTAGCCCATAGTATGTTATTTCACTGTGAATTATTTCATGTACGTACTGTAAGTCAATTGGTTTTCACTATTTGCATGGCAGCAGAACATACAAATTTTGACTTTGACGCACCGGTATGAGAAAACTACGCCAGCTAAAATTGTTTCTTAAGAGGAAACTGCACTCACAAGTATAGTCTTCAAAACTAACACTATTTCACATAAAAATAACAGTATGACTTTATCGTACTTGAACAGTCTTAAGAGTGCGTGGTAGATAAATAAACACTGAAAACATCTACTGATTTCTACGCTTTTTCCGATGCCATATGGATAAAAATAGTCAATGGCAATCCTAGAAAATGATATTTGTCAACTTTATGAGTAAATATTTATCCAGAATTACTAATTCGTTACGAGTGATCTCTTGCGCCGCAGTTAAATGTACGAGGTTCCGGCGTCAGAGATTGTGCCTCAGAAATTCGTAACACTGGAAACAATTAGGTTTAAAACGTTGGCTCAAACTATTGTCTTTCGCAAACTGGCTTCAAGAATCCTACAGTTATAGATTAGTGCTTTTAGAGTTGAATTATGTACCGCGCCTCCTTAATGGCGGTAATACAATCTCACCTCACCTCAGGTTGCACGGACACAGCAGTGGGTGGGCCATGTACTATATAACGGGTGAAGTGGGGGTTGGATAACTCCACGTATGTGAGACGTGGAACCACCCCATGGAAGACTGCACTAAGGGGGGTAATTAAACACGGCGCGTGTTGCGCCACACACGAAGTCCGGGGCCAGACGTAGCCCTCAGGGTTATCAACCCCCCCCCCAAACCCCCGCTACAACCACAGCAACCCATGTCACTCAGGTGTCTTCATTATTGTTATTAATAGCCGTGTAGTCCGTGGAGAAGGCCGACCCACGGTGGGGCTGTCCCTCCCCTACTGTAACAACTCTTGGCTTATGTTCCCAACGTCTTCATTCCAGGCAGACGCTACGTAGACCATCCGAGTACCTGCCACCAAACATACCCTAAACCAGGATTAAGTTCCTTGGACGTACTCCGTTGTAAAACGAATGACTGTCGAAGAAGACTAAACAATTCCATTTGTTTAGTTTTCTTTGACAGTCATTCATTTTGCAATGGAGTATAAATCCAGTCATGCACTTCCATTGCACAGTTTTTTCAAAGATCATACTTAAAACCAATACTGCCCTGCTTTGGAAGATGGCCGTAGGCATTGCCGTCGTGTCGCTGGACAGTGAAGCCACTTTTGCTGGCGTGTGTGACTGAGTTTGCTGTCCTACCAGCAATTTCGCTTCTGTATTCATAGACGTTCTGTGCCCACAAAGTAATCCTGATTCACGGAACCCCGCTGGGGGCCAGTGGCAAGATATTCCTGACGAACGTCCCCAGAACTAATGGCCGCCACGGTCCGAGGAGACACTCGCCCGACACGGTCCAACGTGACCCGACGCGACGACGGTCGGCAAACTTGACCTCTGCTGCCTTATTTCGGAAGGTTGCCCGTTCACAGCTCTTTTTTTCCTCCGCTCCTCTGGCGCCTGTTTCGTCTTCTAGCCATTCTCGGAGCAGGGGTGTCCAGCGCAACTTGTTGACACTGCAAACAACTCCTTCTGTCCAGGGTGTTTTTAATATTATCACCGTCAACGTGGCAGTCGTCGCGACAACGCAAACCTCGCGGTCAGCTGTGCCAACATTTGCACGCGTTGCTTCTACAAGGGTCGGAATACGACAGGAAATATAAATACCGAGTTCGGATCCTACGTCTACCGTTACGCACATATTAGACCAGAACCACTGGACCGCCTGATTTCACTCGGAACAGAATTTTATGTGTTATATAAAGGGCCACGAATTTTTCGCGAAAACACTTTTGTCCAGGTTGTTTCAGTGTCTTACGTGAACATCTGCAGCTTTGCTTCATGGTTATTGGTGGCTTTTCTGTGTGAAGTGACGTCTCTCACATAACTGTGCCAATCAGAGACGATTACTGCGACACCACACGTCTGTGATTTGCCGGAAGAACTTCAAGACACGTGATAGCCAGGGGTGCAGTAAAAGGAATTTGGAATGTCTATTTCCCCAGAACACATTATTTTGACCTGAAATTTTCCACCAAAGCCATTGCATACTTTTTAACACATTAACGGGCAATTTGACTATGTTAAAAATTAATAACAACCGTTCAGAGCTCACCAAAGGACAATATGTGACAGCATGGCTTGTATGCGAGTGCAGCAGCTCATTTACATGCACGTGCAGATACTGATTTTTTTTCTCAACAAAATTTCCCCCTGATGTATTCTGATTTCCCCCGAACCTCGTTCCCTTGATCGGACATATTCTGCACCCCAGGTGATAGCTAAAACATCCAATCACTGACTAAGAAGCAGAACTGCATATGTGCACGTAAGGAAGTAAATCAAACTGGGGAAAAATTATTTTCTCGAAAATTTCATGGTCCTGGTTATACAACATTTAAAGATTATGGTTTATAGCGGGAAAACGTGATTGTTTGCTGTGTTTCAATGTACGTTCAGCTTACCAGAAGATCACTGCCTTTAGCTCGTACTTGGAGCTGTTACCCTATTTGACTGAGCCTATACGAATACCGCTGTTGTAATATGTGATGCCTGTTATTGGTCTGCAGACAGCTACGTTGTGTCACGCAAAATTTCAGTGTTCTAGAGTACTATACAGAACTCTCAGTTGCCTGTGGAACCATTAGACTGTTAGAGGCAGGTACACACCTCAGCCAGTAGTATGTGAGAGACGAGGAACTAGTTCTCAGTAATACACCCAGGTCTCAGTAACAAAACTGTCACCTGCTCAGTGTGTATAGTCGGATCTCATACTGCTTGCCTTGGAACCTTGGCCGTGTTTAGCAGAAGGCCGAAGTCTATAATGTGGCAACGCTGCATCGGAGGCCTGCTGCCGGTCGCTCATTCGCTGTCCTAGTCAGTGTAGGCGTGTACACGTCACTAAAGCTGCATCTACACACGTTGCAGAGACTAGGGTGGCCAAGAAGTGACAAGCAGCAGGCCTCCGATGCAGTGTTGCCACATTCAAGACTCCAACCTTCTACTAAAGACGGCCACGCTTGGAACACAACCACGCTTCGCCACTGCCTCCAAGAATATCTGGACAGAGCTAATTGGCTGTTCCATGCCACAGTAACCCCCCGAGATTGGGCGCGCATTTAGTGTCATCTTTATCATTGGCTCAGCGCTTTACGTGCACATCTGCAGTTAGGCTTCATGGTTATTGGCAGCGTGTCTATGTCTATCATTTCACTGAGCCAATTACAATAACGTTCATATAACATCACACATCTATGATTTACCGGTAGAATCCCAAGGCTAGTGAGAGTTAAAATATCCAATCACTGACCACGAAGCAGAACTGTAGATGTGCACGTAAGGGACTGATACAAAGTGGGGCAAAATTCTTTTCGCGAAAATTTCGTGGCACTACTGGAGTAAACCAAATGACAGTTTTGAGTTACAGCCAGAGACACTGGAAAAACGCGGAAAAATTTGATTGTTTGCTAGACTCCAACGTGTTGTATATAACCCTGAAGGTTTTGTATCTATACTGACTGTAGTTTATTTGAAGGACTTTTTCTCTCATCAACATGCCGAGTTAGAACTGTACAGCTTTAAGAGGGCGTGGTACATAATTCTACGCTAAAAACACTAATCTATAACTGTAGGTTTCTTGAAGCCAATTTGCACAAATTAAACAAAGTTGTTTCCAGTGTTACAAACTTCTGAGGCACAATTTCTGACGCCGGAACCTCGTGCTTTTAACTGCGGCGCAAGAGATAATGCGTAACGAATGAGTAATATTCTGGATAAATATTTACTCATCAGATTGGCAAATACCATTATCTAGGATTGGCATTGCGTATTTTATCAACTTTGGCTTAGAAAAAAGCGTAGAAATCAACTGATGTTTTCAGCGTTTATTTATCTACCACGCACTCTTAACACAGAACGCGTATGATTTGACCCTCAACTGTTCACATGTGTTACAAATTGCATAATAAAAAAAACCGGAAGGCTACAGGTACTACAGTTTATTGAAGACTATGTTGAATTCCAACATTTTCTATATTTTCCAGTGTGTCTAGTAGTAACTTGTCCCCCCCCCCCCCACAAAAAACGCGAATTTTTCATGTCCCTCGTCTCTTTCATGGAAGGTTACTGCGATGGCACACACATTCCTTGCGTTGATGCTGTCTCTCTCGTCATATCGATATCACTCGTGTCGAGAATGATCGACGTCGCAGCTCTCGAACGCCTCTTAAGCCTATGGCCGCTAGACACCTGCGAGGAACCGCGCAGGCTGATGCGTCGGTAAAGGGGGATGGGGGAGGTAGTCTGAGAGAGAAGCGGTAAAGTCGATCTACCTGACGATGTCCGTCGTCCATGCAAATGAGGCGTGATCGTCTGACCCGATGGTCCAGCTGAAGATCTGATAGAGGGGGGAGAGAAGCTAGGAGAAAGGTAGTTAACCACGATGGAGGAGGAGGGAGGGAAATGTAAACAAGTCCACGTGTTCACGCTTGAGTGAGCCATTACCGCTGGTCGATATCTCGATATCGGGGACATTACCTCCTGCGTATACCTGCCAGGTGCAGCGCTAGACTCCGACGTAACACTGTAAAAAAAATAATAAAACTTAATTTTACCGCTCAACCGTAAAGTTTTGAAGGAAACTCCACTTGGCCTTAAGTCATACGGCCTAAAATAGTTTTAGACCAAACGCCGGTTAGTCAATGACTTTTACGACAAATGACTTTTAGGCCAAGTGCCGTTTAGGCCAAATAAATTTCCGTCAAGTTACTTTTAGGCCACATGACTTTTAAGGCATTTGACGTTTAGGTTAGATTAATTTGAGGATGAGTGATGTTTAGGTTATTTGACTGTTGGGCCACTTTCAAATTTTAGACCGAATGACTTTTAGAAGAAATGGATGCACTAAGAAGCATGCTTCCTATTACATTCTGGTCCAAAAATATGGTAAAACAGCACGAAAGTCTCGTAACGTGAATCAGTAATGTACTTGAAGGAAAGGGGAATTAAAAACCAATGAAAATTTAGCACATTTTTTCTGTCGTATTGGTTAAATCTATATGAAGACCAATAAAATGTCATTGTTTGCTACGGATTAAGGTCAGCAGTATAAATAGTAAGTTTAACCAATCATAGAAAAGGTCTGTAGTCACGAGATTCATTTTATAATTCGCTCGGTAACTTCCATCTTGCTGTAACTTCCAAAATTCTTTACAGACTGGGTGTTTTCAAGAAAATGATACCTGCACTTTGCAACGTAATTGATGTTTGAAATTATTAAGAGTATGAGAGCGTCCTTTACACTTCTTATAAATATATTATCTGTACATATAATTATGAAACATACTTTTTCGCGTAAATATTTTCTTGGTCCAGCTTGTTTCAGTGCTTATGTACACACCTGTAGCGCTGTTTCTCAGCGTCTCGGCGTTCTACCCTCATATCACAGAGGTGTCGTGTCGCAGTAGGCTCATTGTGATTGGCACAGTTACGTGAGAGACGTCACTTCACAAAGACACGCCGCCAATAACCACTAAGGATGTTCAACAGCGATAAAATAATAATTTTTATAATTTTATGAAATATTGTTAGTTTTGTAGACGATACTTGTGAGTGCAGTTTCCTCTTACGAAAAAATTTCAGCTGGCGTAGTTTTCTCATAATAGTGCGTCAATGTCAAGATTTGCATGTTCTACTGCCATGCAAATAGTGAGAACTAACTGGCCTACTTAAACGAAATAATACAATGTGAACTTACTTCCCATAAGCTATGCAATAAAACATTAAAAAAAAAAAACCCAACCTAATGTTTTAAATCTGAAAAAAAAATCGCAAAAGTACGGGGTAACAAAGTTGCTAATATTGAATTTGACGTACCGATGTGAGAAAACTATGAGAGCTAAAATTGTTTTGTAAGAGTTAACTGCACTCATAAGTATCGTCTACAAAACTAACACTGTTTCACAAAAATATAACAGTATGATTTTATCGCACTTGAACATCCTTAAACAGTGCTGCAGATGTGCACGTCGGTCATTGAAACAAAATCGTGGCTCTAAATATCTGCATGCTTAAGCAGTCAACAGCTTCTCAATGACTGCTCGCTGACACAGTGATACAATGTGATAGGGCTTACATTCAGCTGCTACCGTAAACCGGCGTTACTTTGACCTAGCAGAGTAACTTTGACAACTCAAAATTTTGGTTTTTATGTTATTTATTGACGAAAGTTTCAAGCATTAGCTATAAGGATAAAAGGAATTATTTAAAATACTCGGCGCAGAGTATCTGTTTATTTACCAGAAAACCCAAAAACTAATATGTTAAATTGTCAAAGTAACCCCGGTTTACGGTACTTCATAATTGGCTCAGGACTCTCCAGGAGGCGTCAAATGAGTCAAGAGCAAATTAAGAATGTGACACTAACTTACAATTGTTTGAATTCTAGCCTGTACCAAAAAAAAAACGCTAATTTTTCAGGTCGCTGCGCAAAAGGCATTAAAACAAAGTGGTGTCCAATATATTTTCAAGAAAATCAGGTATCACTACATTTAAGTGTAATTTGCTTCCGTTGCATGAAAGGGAATTTGCCTTCGATTTTTTCAGCGTATGGTGGAGATCTTTGACAGATTCGAGGGGAGGGGGGAGTCGAAGGGGCGTGGTCCCCTTTTGCGACCTTTCATGTATAGTTTATCTGTAAAAAAAAATTACAAATTATTAAAGTGAAATGTCCAATTTTTTGTTTAGGAAATAGCGTGAATAGCACCATTCTGCGCCTTAAAAAAAAACTAAATTTTTCCGGGGTAAGAGTCCCTGGACTTCCTATTCTTCAACTCGGGGTGTGGACATATTTTGGGAATGCCCCCTCCCAAAAAAAACCTCCCGCCACCGGTAGGGAACGTGCACCCAGGGGACTCGTTAACACCTTCGCCCTTTTTACATTCCTACAGTTGCCGTATGGGAAAAGGGGGGGGGGTGAATTACACAAAAGTTAAGAAGTGGCCTGGGGCAAGGAGTCACGGCCAGTGAGTTCACATTAAACGTGATGCGGCAGATCTTGAATAAATGCTCATTGGCTGTTTGCTAACACAGTGGAGCAGTGTTGGGCTGAGCCACCTTAATTTACAAAACAGTGCAGTGGCCTGTAGCTCGCAAGATTGGAGAATAATTGTGTAGTTGTTTAGAGACGAATCACAAATATTCTGTATCAACGCACCAGAGACTCAATATACTTACAAATATAGAAGTGAGAAAGTTGGTAAGATGGGCAAATTCAGTCACACACGCCAGCTAAATGGCCATCCTAGCCACCAACATGGCGGAAACGCCTACCGCCAATCTGTGGACGGAGGCTGCCCTGCTAAATGAGCCGCCACGTCATTTCACGTCTAATAATTTAGTCTGTGCCAGAGTTATCATTGGCATAGTTAGACTGGAACACGCGAACAGCGAAAGAAGAAAGTCATGTATGGTCATGTTATGTTTAAGACTAACAAACTTTCAACTTTTTCCGCAATAAATCAGCGTCTCTAGACATGGGGACTCAACGTCTTATAGGCTAGAATTCACGGTCCTGTGTATTGCTGAGTCACTTCCTTGTCTTCATTGGCTGCTGTGGCATTCAAACTTTCAACGAGGCTGTCTGTAATAGGGCTCGTGTTTTGCTGTTGATTTGTTATTTTGTTTTAGTCTTCCGCAGAGTGTCTGATAATTAGGGACCCCTGTTTTTTCGTGAAAAGAAAGTTGCCTCACTTTGATTCTGCGTCTTACGTGCACACTGAAGTTTTGGTTCATGGTCAGTGATTGGATATTTAACTGTAAAGAGAAATGGGATTCCACCGGCAAATCACAGACGTATGGTGTTGCAGGAACGTTATTGTAATTGGCTCAGTCAAATCAGATACGTCTCTTCACGTAGACACGCTGCCAATAACCATGAAGCAGAACTGCAGATGTGCACTTAAGTTACTGAAACAAACTGGGGTCCCTATCAATGACATCATTACTGTATCAGCGAGTAACCAATAAGCAACAGCTGTTTGCTCGAACACACACAGAGTTTTGGAGGCTAGCCTCCAGGTCAATGCACCCGCGAATTTCACCAGTCTCCAACAACACTTCCAGTGGCGGCTCGTGGGTTGTTGCCAGGTGGGGCTGTACACTCTTGATGAAGGCGCCGTGGACAAACGATCATGAAATATTTGCCGGCTACTAGATGTGTTGTGGCCACTCTGTATTAAGGGGCACCTGCACATCAGCGTGTCAGTGGCTGTAAAGTCAACCCTGTACAGCTCTTGGTAACTGCAGTCCTACCTGCCAACAACCCACGAGCCACCACTGTACAGTTCGTCACTGAAATGTAGAAAACCTACGGGGATTTAAGTTATGTCCTGTCCTATAATTAGGCCGCTAAATTTTTAGGTTTGTAACAATAGTGAGTGAGATATTTTGGTCAGCGTTCAACATCGAGGTCTTTAGCGCTGGTGAGGGGTGACATGAGGTGAGTGTGGAGCAGCGCCGGAATGAAGGGGCGGGGGAAACGGGAGATCCCCGAGAAAAACCGGCGACCAGCGGCATCGTCCGGCACGATTCCCACGTGCGAAAATCTGGTGACTGAACCCGCCGGGAATCGAACCCGGCTCGCCTTGGTGGGGGGCGGGAGGTCTGACCTTTCGGTCACCGTGGCCCCTTTATAACAATAGAATAACCGACATGTGTAGGAACTATTTGCTAAGGGCCGGTAGTTTTTGAAAGTCCAATAGGAGAAATAAGTTTGATGGTAAAACATTGCACGTCGGTTGAGTAGCTTGCAGGTAGAGATTATACTTCAATACGTTGACCTATCAGCATCATAAGCGCTACATTGCTGTTGTGCATCAAACCCGAGGGTAATCTATAGGCAGATTCGTTGATTTTCTGATATATAGGTGGCTGCACCGTTTTGTTTCAATGCCTTATGTGCACACCTGCAGTTCTGATTCATGGTTATTGGCAGCGTGTATTTGTCCAGACTAGCCTCTCCTTTGACTGCACCAATCAGAATAATATTATTATGACTCCGCGCGTCTGTAATTTTCCCTGGCAAGTGAGGGCACAGACAAAATAGTAATACAGACGTTAAATGACGAGGCGGCTTGTTTGGTACGGACGGACTTCGCAGCTAATTGTCGATACCAGCCCCGTGTATGTTTGGCTCCTGCATGTTACTGCAGGTTTCCTATTGGCCTGGCTGCCGGCTAACAGGGAAGCTGCTTCACGTTGATTGGTGGAAGGTGGTTCCGCCATATTGCTATGGCCATGAAAGCCATTTTGTTGGCGTGTGTTACTGAGTTCGCCGGTCTACCAGCTATTTCACTTCTGTATTCCTAACTATTCCGTGGTGAGGGTGGAAACATCCAACCAACGACATAAAGCAGAGCTGCAGACGTGCACATACGGCATTGAAACACGACTACCGGTCCATAACATTCACATACCATAAACTGAAAAAAAAAAAAAAAGTATTTGAAATTTAATGCAGCCAAATTTTTGTTAGTAAACACAGTTTTTTTTCCATTTACCACAACGATTTCGTTGAGTCAGCTAAATAATTATTTTGATGACAGTACAACATTTTACAAGGGTCACTACAAAGAACAGGGTTTGTACATTCTACTTAGAGATGATGGTATATCGCGAAAATGTTTTGTGCCAACATACCCTTGAACATACTGTAGTTAATTACAACACATATGATTGGATGATATACGTATGATACAACTTAGCTGTCTACAGATCAATAACTGACATAATATGTTACAACAGTGGAATTCTTATAGGCTTAGTCAAATAGGGCAACAGCTCCACGTACAAGGGAGAGCCAGAAATCTTCTGATAAGCTGAACGTGTGTTGAAACCCAGCAAACAGTCAAGCTTTCCCGCGATAAACCATCATTAGGGACCCTGGTTTTTCACGGAAAGAATTTTGCCCCACTTTGTTTCAGTGCCTTACGTGGACACTTGCAATTCTGCTTCATGATTATTGGCAGTGTGTCTATATGAAGAGCCGTACATCATTTGTCTGAGCCAATTACAATAAAGTCTCTGCAACACCTCACGGCTGTGATTTGCCGATAGAATCCCAAGGCTCGAGAGAGTTAAAATATCCAATCACTGACCACGACGCAGAACTGCAGATGTGCACGTAAGTCACTGGAACAAAGTGGGGCAAATTTTTTTTTCGAGAAAAACCAGGGTCCCTAACTATCATCTCTAATTATACTATACATTTTTTTCCAGTGTACACTCTGAAAGTGTTGCGAGTAGCATATATTGATGCGGGAGAAGTGATAATAACAGTAAATAAAATACTGAAGAGTCAACAAAGCGTTCCACGGTCAATTATTATGTAAATTAAATGACAGGCCTAATCTCTCATCTCGGCCGATTTTCATAGCATTAATCGGGCGCGGCGTGGTTTGAAATAAGTCGGGCCCGGAGAGGACGTAGCTACAAGGGAAGAGAGAGCCTGGGCATAACTATAGCTCGTGTTTCACTGCGCGGTAACGACGGAAATAATTAACTCGCACACGACGCCCGCCACCTGCCTCGTAGCCTCGCATTAATAACTAGCGAGCCAACACGACTCGTAACGAGCAAACACGTCCACGCGATAATTATTTAATACGAGCTGATGGCATTCATTAAAACTATTAGACACGTGACGTCAGTCTTGGAAGTTTTTCCTTCGTCAGAAAAAAATTAATGAAATAAGAATTTCATTAGCACTCAATACGGTTCAGTTTAATGCCCTATTCTACAGTTTTTTATTGGTGAAAATAATTTTTCCCCAACTTGTTCCAATGCCTTACAAGTAGGGACCTCTATTTTTCGCGGAAAGAATTTTGCCCCAGTTTGTTTAAGTGCCTCACGTACACATCTGCAGTTCTGCTTCATGGTTATTGTCAGTGTGTCTATGTGAAGAGCCGTACCTCATTTGACTGAGCCAATTACAATAAAGTCTCTGCAACACCTCACGGCTGTGATTTGCCGGTAGAATACCAAGGCTCGTGAGAGTTAAAATATCCAATCACTGACCACGAAGCAGAACTGCAGATGTGCACGTAAGGCACTAAAACAAAGTGGGGCAAAATTATTTTCGCAAAAACAAGGGTCCCTAACGGTCAACTATCCTGTGCATACTCAAGTCCCGACCATTTGTCCACTAACTGCTACTCATTAGAACAGCAGGCAATGCATGTATAGACGGGGCTTGAGTATGCATAGTACAATGGATTCTTGCATACGGGTAGTTGAATTTGCGAAATTTCCCTGTCCCTAGAGATTACCGTTGTTTTCTTGCATAAAACTCTACTATTTCAAAATTGTGGGTTACCATTATCTTTCCCCATACCTTTTCGTTATTTTCGCGAAAAGTTCGTGGCCCTAGAAACTACCCTAAATAACGAGCATTTTTACGTTCGCAGCACACCCCCACTCCAAGAATCTTTAAAATATTACATGTCAAGTTTCTTTCATAAGAGCAAATTGAATTTTTGGTTCACGGCATTTTAAAGAAGGACACGAATTCAGAAAACTCAAATAGAATTTCAAGCAATTTCAAGCTGCATTTTGAAACATTCTGCAAAACTCACTGAATTTTTTCACCGTGAGTAAGTGACTTTGTTTCATACAATTTAGGTTAGTTCTTGCAAACAACGTTTACTGTCCCAACGGCAATTTTAAAACGAATTGCCTGTGCATAATGTTCTTATAGAAACCAACTACGAAATCATCAGAAAAAAAGTAGCTCTGTAGAACTGTTAATAGTGATATCGCAGGAGAAACATAAATATTTAGCTTTCAATATTGCGATAGATAAAGTTAGCAACTAACTGTTTAAAAAATAATATAAAAATTTAATGAGATAGGTAAAAGCTAGGAATTATGTACAATTTTCTGATAAACATACGCTCTAAAAAAATAGAAAATCTTGCGCGGTGCAGCAATTAAATTTCATCTAGCAATACCGGCGCAATAATTGCTGATATAACTATCCTGTGAGTTATTATAGGTAATTGTATCAAACATTTCGATAAGAGTACGAAAACAATATTGTTCACGAGAAAAAAAAACGACGCGTTTATTTCCCCACTCTGTTCCCCTCTCAAGCTCGAATGTTCTAAAATTACAGCCATCCCAGAGATCATATAAACGTTACAAAGAAGTAATTAGCCGTATTTACGGTCGTCATTATCTGTCCCAAAAGGTAGGACCGGTGGTGGGGGGATCTCCGGGTTGATTTTATTGATAGCGGTGTGCCGCTAATCGGTTCGGCGAACCACACATTAAAAAAAAAGTGGGAGGGACAGAGAAGTCGCCCCGAACAAAGAAAGAGATAAACGGTTGATCGCCGCGGGGGTTGTGAGGTTAGGAGGGGTGCGCACCCTTTAGCGCAGGGGATCGGTAATTTAAATAAACACTCCCGCCTCCTCCCTCTTCTCCGCCCCTCAGGCGACAGCAGCCGCCGACGGCGACACCCTCTCATTGCGGGACTCATTACACGATTGGTCGCCCTGGGTGGCCCCTCGCACGGCGTTGCCGAGAATACCTGCCATAATTATCGTACATCCGTGCTAGAGTTATCGTACAAGTAGCCGAAATTATCGTACTAGGTTTTTTGTTCTTGACGGTAGAAAAAAAAAGCGTTCAAGCTACACGAGAGAAAATACTCACTACCCTGTATTCATATCAAACACTGTTTAACTTAGACTTTGCTTCTGATTTCTTTTATCTCACGTATTTTTTTATCCCTATAGTTCGAGACACTTGAATGATTCGGCGACGGTTACGTAGTACAACCTAGCAGCGCACCAAAGTTAGCACTAATCCAGAAAATGTTTTCGGAAAGGGTTTTGAACCGTAATTCTGAAAGTGATATCAAATGTCTGTATTTGACGTTCTTGAATATTGGGATAGTAAAAAAAATCGTTTATTATAGTTAGTGATTTTTTTTGTTAGAACTTGAATAGGACACAATGCAAAATTGTGTGGATGCAAAAATATTCCTCATTCTTCGTTGAAGACATAAAACCACCCCCTGGGTACGCCCATAAGTAAAACATGGGCACGACAATTATAGAAGAACATTGGACATGAACATGTTACTTTGAACAATCGACATTCCTTGCACTCAGAAAGTCTTCTTTCCTATACGGTACGCTATAGATTTTAATAACTGGAGACACTGGGAAACCGCGGAAAAACTTGACTGTTTGCTAGACTGCAACATCAAAGAACGTGTGTAGATATGATGGTACATCGCGAAAATGTTTTGTGCCGACATACCCTTGAAAAAACTGTAGTTTCTTGCAATACATATGATTCGGTAATGTAATTCTGACACAATGTTGCTGTCTACAGACCAATAAAAGGCATCATATATTACAATAGCGGGATTCTTATTGGCTCCAGTCAAATAGGGCAACAGCTCCAAGTACAAGCTAAGACCAGCAATGTTCTGGTAAGCTGAACGTGTGTTGGAATCCAGCAAACAGTCAAGTTTTCCCACGATAAACCATCACGTCTAATGATGGTATATCGCAAAAATTGTTTGTACTAACATAACCTTGACAACACTTAAGTTTCTTGCAACACGTGTTATGCTAAGGCCAATAAAAAATCGCGAAAATAATTTTGCCCCAGTTTGTTTCAGTGTTACGCGCGTGCACATCTGCAGCTTTGCTTCATAGTTATTGGCAGAGTGTCTGTGTGAAGTGACGTGTCTCATTTGACTGTGCCAACCACAGTATGGTTATTGAGACACAACACGTATGTTATTTACAGGCAGAAGCCCAAGACACGTGGCAGTTAAAACTTGCAATCACTGACCATGAAGCAGAACTCCAGATGTGAACATACGGCAACTCTAAAAAAATATTTTAAATTTACCAGACGTGCGTATAGGAGCGCTAAGGTAGTAGGTATGGTAGAATTATTTCCCAGACATCCATGGTAACACTCATAAACCTAATTATAAAACAGTCAAATGTATACTAAAGTTACCAGACTTGTATTGTAACAAGTGTAAAAGTTTGCATATTTACAAGACGGAAGTATGGTAACTGTCCCATACTGCGTCTGGGATAATAACTTCCTTAAAATTTTAGGAAGTTTTTTTTTTTTTTTTTTTTTTTTTTTACAGTGGGCATTGAAACAAATGGGACAAAATTTTTTTTTCGCGAAAAGTTCATGGCTATTGGGTGATACACGTATGATACAACACAACTCTCTGCAGACCAACCACAGGCATTAAATATTATAATAGCGGGATTATTATTTACTCAGTCAAATAGGGTAACAGTTCCAAGTACAGGGGAAAGCCAGTCAGCTTTTGATAAGCTGAACGTACGCTGAAACCTAGCAAACAGTACATTTTTCCCGCGACAGACCAACATCTCTAAACTTCAGTGATTTACTGTTCACACGCGTAACGATTAAGATGATACTGTATATTGCAGGCTATGCTAACTTTTTTCGTGATTTTCCGGTGTCCCTAATAATGCCTAGAGACCTGAAAAATGCTCGTATTCTTTCAGTCACAAGCTATAATTCCAACAACTGTAAGTTCGTGGTACTTTCACAATTGGCCGTTGATTTATTTGACACCTCCTTGAAGTCGATGAACTAATAATAAAATGTAACTAATTGCGGGCCCATTTCACTGCGGTCAGCGAGCAGCCAATGAACAGCAGCTGTATACTTGAGTACACATATATTCTTGGAAGCTAGCCTACACGTCAGTGAACCCGCGAATTTTTCCGGCCTCTAATAATGCAATGTAAAAAGTACTTTTTTTTATTTTACCTATGATAAAAACTAAGTTACACCGAGAAAAAAAATTATTTCGGTCACTAAACGACATTTCTAAAATATTCTCATAGAAGTTATTACATAATTTTAAAACATATTGAAAATAATGTTTTTTTTTTTTTTTTTTTTTTTTCATATTTTCACGAAATATAAATGTATAACAAAAGCAAACCTTGTGTGTCCGACAGTTAAAGTGTAAAGGAAATGGAAATTTCATATTTTTTTTTTTACGAAAATGTTCCATACCTGCCCCAACCGTTTTGATGACTTTACACTTTCTCATAATCCGGAGTCAGAATCTTGACATAAAATACTAAGATATGCGAATTTTATCGGCACATCCAGTAAATCACCGAAATTGCAAGTTGTGGACATTATCATCACAGGCCTTATACTAGGTGGAATATGCTCAAAGTCATACAAGTGCATTTATTTTTTTTATTTTGAATAAGTATACAAAATTACGTTGCTTTGTAATATAAACATTTTAAGCAAATGTCCCTTGACGTCTAATTAATTTAATTCATTAAGTTCTTTTGTTTTCGTTGCTTGCATAATCCTGTAGAACGCAACACTTTATTTTAGCAAGCTATTATAGGCATGCAAGCAAACCACTTTCTATGCGAGTATTACATAATCACTAGAGACATGCAAAATTCGCGTTATTTTCTGACAGCTGACTAGACTCCAAGTGACTATAGGCTCGTTCGACATCTCCCGCTGGCCGATATTGTCGTGACTTGCCGCGGAGAATGCTTACACGGTAGAGAGGCCAATCTCTGTAAAGACCTAACACACGTCCATGGCTACACATAAAAGTTCGTGGCCAATTGAATAGCAGATTATGCTCTGCTACGTATAGGAAAGTTAAGTTTAGTGTGCTACCAAATGATAACGCGAATTTTGCATGTCTCTAATAATCACCTGTAACGTATACAAAAGTAACACGCTATTTCGTACAAAACACAGTTCTGAGCCAGGAGAGATCTCCAAACCTCGTTCGCTGCAAGACGCATATTTTATGACATTTTTTAAATGCAGCCACTTCAAATAGTTTTAAACACTTAGCAATCTAATTGTCCAAAAATTTGCCTCTTAAATTTACATATACGTCACCAAAAATGTTTGAGCGGAAACTGATGATCAAAAATGAGTTCTGAGAGTGTACATACTTTTAGATCATTCTAGTCCTGTATTATTAAGTTGTTACTTTGTAATACAGTCTAAGTAATATTTGGCGTCGTCTGTGGCTGTAAAAGTTGCTCAGATAATAAAATTTCAATCAATCATTTCTAAACATTTAAGTACTTCAAACTATGATTGATAAATGGGAAACAAATTTACCATGCCTACTTTCTTAACACTGCTATACATCGGGATGGTTAAGTCTATAAATGACTTTTTACAAAGAGAAAATTATCCACGCAAGTGTGAGATATATCGGTTTCCAGGCTTCGCCTCTGTTCGATCATACCAGTTACCTACTCTTCAATAAATTAGAGTCAAATACACTACACACTAGAGAAAAATATCGGACACATTTCCTTCAGCGATGCATGGACAGTTTGCACATTCATGCTTGCGATACCTAAGTGGCTTGTGAGTTCAAAAATGATCGCCCAAAAATTCAAATTTTTGATGTTCACCCTACCTGCTCAGCGATATTAGATTTTTTATTTTGCATGATACAGGTTAAACAATTACACCAAAACACTCAACTGCTAAAAGAGCTGCGCCGATTATAAAAAAAAAAAAAAAAAAAGCCTGAAATGTCCTGTACTATTTTTTTCTGTATAGTTTTTAAGTTTTTTTTTTCGCGCTACATGTGCAAGACATAAACAGTATTTATTTATTTTTTATTAATCGTGGACAACTCAAAATTTTAAAATGAAAACTAACTGTCACTGGAAGGGTTTTAAGAATTCTCGTTTACAAGCCCGACATTATTTCTTTGTATTCTTGGCAACACTAAGTTGGCTGTGTACCCCCTCCCCCCAACCCCGCCAACTTTACCATTCTAAAGCTCAAACTCATCAGGCTCTCAGCTACCCCGTTATTACACCACCCACTATATTGTCAGTTAACATTCCCACCGCCTTCTACACTCATTTCCTCTCACACATTATCGATACTAAGGTTAATTCTACTCCAGGTTAGAATGATCAATGTTAAAAGTTTGTCACAGGGACAATTTCTGCCGCTTGAGCGTTGGTATCGTTAATGGGTGCAAACTGACCAATCACAGAGCTTTCCTGAATTTTAAGTTACATTAAGTTGTTAATTTAAAACGCGAAATCGTTTTCTTTTCACTTTAAAATAAAGTTAAATGACTTATGTCATCTTCAAACTTATTTAAAATTAATTTTACATCGGTTACGTATTTTTCTGGTCCCTTAACAACTACAGCGAAACTAGCGCCAGAAAATTTCCCTGTGCCAAACTCTCTCATAAGAAAACACATTTTCTTTCTAACATGTTGTAGAATTAACCTTAGTCGAAGTGACAGCAGTACCTATTGGCGTCACCGCATTTTTTTTTTTGTAAAGGGGAGATGAGAGTACTGTATAGGGCGGTTGGAAAGTAAACTGTCAATATGGATACCTCAACTTTAGAAGAAAAAAATGTTAGCAAAATGATATGCGATGACATTTTACGTGTGCAATGTGGCAACACTGCACGTAGAAAGTCTCTTCTTGCGCTACACGTCTAGATACTAGTTTATGTATGTTACTTCGAGTAAACGTAGAATAATGTTGGGACTACTGAGTATTGTAACATGTACTCATAATACGCAGGTCGGAACAGTAGTAGTAAGATAAGTACTATATCTGAGGAGCGCAAGAGGGGACTAACTACAATGCTATGTCCATGTTGCAACATTGTATGCCTGCCTAAAATGTCGTTGTACAACATTTTGCCGCTAACAATTCCATGTCCAATTCAGCCCACTATTCGCGTAGTATGCTTATTATGCAGTTGTGGCATGTATGTGTGTGTATATGGGAACCTGAATTAAAAACCATGCTAAATTCCGAAAGTAATGAAATAAGCAATAAGAAAGTAATATATTTTTCGTGTGTATCTATATCCATCTTAAATATGTTACTAGTTATAAAGATCATTAACATGAACAGTGGATGATGACATAATTTAAAATTTTTCTTCTATCTTTTTAACAAATGCTGAATTTAAAGCTGCAGTGTTATTAATTAATGTAGCTGTGCAAATTCAACATATATTTTTGTTCTCCTGTTACATTGTAAAATGCTTTCTTATTATGTATACTGTGATTAAGAATAAGACAAGGCAATTTCGCCTTAACTTCCCCACGTAAAATTAAGACGACTAAATAAACAAAATACAATATTTTTACTCCTATTAGTACCATATTTCAGAGAGAAATAAATGCACATTAAATAATTATATTTCCTTTTACTAATTCTTAAATTTTGGAATTAGCATGGATTGGAATTCAGACCCCCATATATATAAGACAATATATTT
Organism: Medauroidea extradentata; assembly: GCA_003012365.1. Lineage (NCBI taxonomy): Eukaryota > Metazoa > Arthropoda > Insecta > Phasmatodea > Phasmatidae > Medauroidea > Medauroidea extradentata. Next base: position 40,262 of record PNEQ01096637.1, on the reverse strand, counting down.
AATACCGGGTGTTGATATTTTCCTAGGTGAGCGGCGAAGCAGCATTCAAGATGGCGCAGTGACTTTGTAACGTTTGTAGGCCTGGTGCTATGGCAGGCCTGGACCACGCCACTGAGACGTCTCCATCAAGCACGGCGCTGTGTGACTAATGGCCGGCAACACCTGACCGCGTCCACTCGCGCGTCAGACCGAACAAAGGACCTCACGCAGATTACCCATCACCCCTTCACTCCCGCAGTGACCCCGTCTTCATCCCACATCACAACTGCTGCCCTCTAAGCCTCGTCCTGTCACGTGAGTGTGGAAGGTAGGGGAACGGGATTCCTCAGTTGGTACATCCAGCCCAACGACTTACAAGAATAAAAGAATAAAGCTTAAGGCGGTCGCCTACCTCACGCTTGAAATGCGTTGCAGTGTGTTCGTAAACAGTTTTCTTCTACGAAAACGTTCCATGTGCGCCCATTGTGTCAACGTACGAAAAGAAAACAAACTTCAGACAAGGTCGGAACCTCATTGTTAAGACGCCACGCTCATTGAAAACACTGTTTCTAAGTCCTCCAACATGGCTAAAAACGGCCTTTTCAGACTTCCGTACTTCAAAATATACTAACGGGATGTATGTGAAACTCAGATTGCGACCTGCACTGAACTTAGTTGCAGACTTTCCACCAATAACATTATATGGTCACCTCTTAGTGTCCCATAGCAAAAACCTTGCACGCTAGTTCAGCGCTTGGCTCGTTGAGGTGACGCGGCATTTGATGCGCGCTTCAAGGTCGACCTTATGTCTCCGTCGCTTTTGAGCCTCTCACGCGCGGGTAGGCCCTTAAGGTGCCCGCCTACTAGTCGTGTGTTTGTGCGAGTGCGGCACGGCGCCAAGGGCGATGTTGACCGGCTTATCTGGTGCGGTATCGCCTCTACAGTAAGACACTGGTACGGCATGCAGTAGTTTTACAATGATTTTTAAAGCATTTTTGATAATGTAATGTAATTGTCGTATGGAAGAATCCTTAGATATATTTATTACAGATATAACGTAATATGCATCTAATTTTTTGATAGCAATAATCGTAATAGTTTTAAGTTTTTTGCACTCACAGTATCACCAATTGTATGATAAAAATAAGTCAAAATCATGGTAAATTTTTTTTTTGCGTACGAACTGTTCATTACTTTGTAATACGCCCACATATAATTGTGGATCAGTATGACTGTTCCCAGTATTGAAATTTTTCAAAAAATTCCGTTAAAAAAAGTTTTGAGTTAATTAGCACCAATGTGAAAAAATACTAGCGTGGCATTAGTTAATATGTCTATGTTGTAATTGGCTCGGACTTACCCAAAACTTCATATATTTATGTAGCTAATCCACTTGAGAGGAACGTTTCTGAGTAGATCACATGACACCATAGACTACTGTGACCAGGATGTGTACGTACCTGTAGACAGAGTGAAAAAAAAAAAAAACAATGAAAAACCACGCAAAGTTCGTATTACAGCATATGTAAAGCAAAAATAAAATATTATTTCCGAATAGGGATTAGTAAGCCGCACATTTATCGGAGGATTTATTTAAGCCTGCGGATTGAGAGGTTATGCAACCCGCCAACATATGTTCCGTACTGCAAACTATAGACCCCCGTCAAAGGCGCTGTAACCGCCAGGCTGCGATGTCAGGGTCTAATGTTTGTAATACGGGTTGTAACATACAACCCACAGACTTGCATGTATCAGAAAGCACTCATACTAACTTACTGTTGTTTAAGGCCATGCATGGTAGTTTAACATTGATTACGTTACTTTTTAACCGCAATCTAATATCGGTAACGAAGAATAGCTATTTTGTTTCGACATTAAGGGCACGGCCTACCGCAATTTTTATCGCCGTGTTTTTATTTTTATATTTGTACCAGTTATTTTTTTCTTGTTTTAGACACAAAATGTAACAAATTTTACTCTTATAAATTTTTTTTTTATCTCGCATAGTTTTTGCGTAATCAGTCGTTAAAACCAAAATTTGCGATTTTCCGTTTTAAGGACAACACTAAAACTAACTCACTTACCAAACTGAAAAAATTCACAGTGAACAACGATGTTGTTGGTTACAAATTCAGCTATGTTAAACCACAAAACAAAATATTTTCATAATTAAAAAAAAAATATATTGAATATTTCAATTTGTTATTTTTAATTTCAGCATATTTATTTCAATAAAAAACATTTTATTCTTTATTTTTATGAGCGTGACATTGTAGCCTGCGACGTCTTTATCCGCTGTGATTTTTTTTTTTTCAGTTTGGTACGTCAATTGGTTTTAGTGTAAGGTCCTTAAAACGGAAACACGCAAATTTTTACTTTAACAAGCAATTACGCGAAAACTATGACAGATAAAAAAATTTATACGATCCAAATTTAGTCACATTTTGTGTCTAAAATAAGAAAAAATATCTGGTACAAATAAAACATTAAAAAAAAAAAAAAATCAATGAAAATTGCGGTATACCGCGCCCTTAATATATATTTACCTACCTAAGACCTAACTTTTTTACACTGAATCTCACTAGTGTTTGTACTAAAAGTATCTCAAAATTTCCCATGAAAGCAAGCTACAACAGATAAAAATACTTTCGCGTCCGAACTATGCATTCTTAAAAAAAACTTCATTCATTTGCACATTGAATGCCTGCACATAGTCTTGAATTTTTCGAAGTATATTGTTCAAAATAATTCGAGGTATTTACACCGATGTGAAATAATACTACCATGCATGGCCTTGAAAAAGTTACAAGTGAAGCATAACTACGAATCTACAATAAATCTCGAGACATAAAGAGTGTAGGTCTAGTAGCACAATTAATATTTAAGGAAAAAAAAATATGCATGACTCAAAGTGTATAACCATAGTTGGTACTAAATATAGGTAGTGTACCAAGCACGTACACACAAACGCGTACACACGTAACAAAATATGCCACAATCCACACACAGAAATAATGCAATTAATGTTCTTCCAACAGTCTTTAAACCTATTCAGTTCAAAATCATGAGAGGCGAAGTTAAATCATACATATGATTAATTAATACGTACGCAGCATAATTACTTGAAACTTTACCGCGCAAGGTGGAGCAGTGGCAAAACACTCGCTTTCAAAACTCATTTCAGACGAATGCTCCGATAGTTATAAGTACACGCCATGGCCGATTCCCTTTTTATTTTTTACGAGTGTCTCTATCGCTATTCGAAGGCACGTAAAATAGTCAATAAATAAAATAATTTAACTACAGATATTAACTAAAACAAATGTAGGCTAATATTTGTAGTTTAGTAAAAAATAATTAGTACCATAGAGGATGTTTCCGAACACCGACAAACTTCAACTGGTGATTGCTCTAGAAAAAATATACAGAAAATGTAGAGAACACTTTGTGACTTAACTTAATATCAACAATGAAATAAGTCTTTGAAAACGAATTTGAAAACGGTGTTTTTCTAAAATATGGCATAATTGAACGATTTGGAAAGACAATACACTGAACCTTATTATTTAGTTATTGGGCTCTTCTAATTCATAGAAAATTATGGCAAAGATCTTCCACCCTCACGAAAACAGCAGGGGTTGCCAAACTGGCACACTCTACTTTCATACAACTTTTGCAGCGGAAGAAATTCGAACGTTAAAAAAATATACATATATTGAGCTATACGTGACTTACGTAATAAAAACTATCATCTTCTTGCAAGTGTCTTGGACAACCAACATCACAAATATATTTTTCTACTTTATGTACCAAAACATGCAAGTAAACAAAGATAGTGTGTACACAACACAGAAGTTTTGCCACATGAATCTGGTATAAAAAGCAGTCGAAATTTATGAACAGAATTAAGGAAATAATTGAGTAGAGAATTAAGTATATAGTGTGAACCGGGGTTAAGACAGTGGCTACACTCTAAAATATGATTAGTAAATTTACCAGACGTGCGTATAGGAGCGCTACGAAAGTAGGTATGGTAGAATTGTTTCCAAAACATCCATGGTAACCCTCCTAAACCTTTTTATTAAACAGTCCAATGTATACTGAAGTTAGTAGACTTGAATTGTAACAAATGTAAAAGTTTGCATATTTACAAGGCGGAAGTATGGTAACTGTCCCATACTGCAATTAGGTTAATAACTTCCCAAACATTTTAGGAAGTATTTTTACAGTGTACGTCACTTCTGTCCTCCGTCTTCTCATCAAACCTCTTTTTAAAAAACACATACACCCGTACCACATCCTCTTCACGTTACAAAACCTTCTTCCTGCTTCCTTCAACTTTCCCAGATCTTAGCCTAGGGCTACGTGGGATTTTGGTGATTATATTCAACGCAACTGATGTAAACTAATCTAAACTAACATAAACAAACGTAAACTAACTGTCCCTCCTGATCACGTGCATGCGCAAGGGATCTTTTGAGATGTGCCCACAGTTCTTCCTGTAGACTGTTTTATGTTTGTAAGCGGGCCACTCATTTGTAACACAGAATATTTAGAGATACAGAAGTGAAATAGTCGGTATAACGGCAAACTCAGTCACACACGCCTGCAAAAATGGCTTCGCTGGCCGGCAACACGGCGGAAACGCCTACACCAATCAAAGTTAGGCGGCTGCCCTGCTAGCCGGCAGCCAGGCCAATAGGAAACCTGTCGTAACATGCAGGAACCAAACATACACGGGGTTGGTATCAACAACCTCGGGCAGCCAATAAGCGGCGAAGTTCGCCCGTATCACATAAGCCGGTAAGTCTGCATTACTAGAGACAGGAAATTGAGGAGTAAACATTCAAAACCCGACATGTCCAAAATTCCGAAAATGAGTAAAATGCCCTTTCTAAATAAAACAAGATGTGTTACATACGAGTATGAACTCAGGCTCCATGAAAAACACATGTCTTATTGAAATGGGTATGTTTGTTCTCAGTTAGTGCCATAAAATATGATGATAATTCACTTTTTCTACAGCTAGAAAAGGTGGACATGTCTGGTTTTGAAAGCAGTTTGCTCCTCAAATGCGTGCGTTCTCTGACATGTAGACTAGACTAGCCTTCAAGAACACACGTGTTCTCAAGCAGACAGCAGCTTCCCAAAGATTGCTCGCTAACTAAGTGATATCACATGATTGGGTCTACACTCAGTTGCCTCTTCATAATTGGCCTAGATCTCTCCAGGTGGTCTCAGACGAGTCAAGGGCCAATTAAGAACGTGACACTAATTTACAACTATTTGAATTCTAACCTGTACCCAAACTAAAACTAGAATTTTTTAGGTCCCTATGCATCGCTACACTGTGAAAATTTTTCTCCGTCGATTTACGGAATTCCCTGTAAAAGTTTATCCGTGTTCCTCCATGAATTCACGGAAACTTATTTCCTAAACCAACAGACGTTTCCGTAGAACAGTTTCATCACATGGAACTGACCCATACTTACATGTCTACACTGTAAAAAATTTTCTCCGTCGATTTACGGAATTTCCGGTAAAAAATTCTCCAGATACCTCCGTGAATTCACGGAATCTTAGTTCTTAATCCAACAGAAGTTTCCGTAAAACAGTTTCGTCACACGGAACTGAGCCATATTTACATGTCTATAATGCTACAATTGCATTTGTACAGATTTGCAGATTTACCGGTGATGTTATTAAAATATAACCGTAATATTTACATCTGTGTAACTTATAAATTTTCGATTTTTTGGTGCAAGTGTCCGCAGCAGACTTACGGACATATTATGTATGATTCCGTACTGTATATTTACTACAGACATTTCCGTATTTTACTTTTACATACACTATTTCCGTATATTAACGGTATATTTCCGTTAAAATTTATCACGATGTACATGAGAGTAGTATTTCAAGTGATACTGAATGCTGGTGAAATGTTAGGTATTTTACTAAGGAGTACTAAACGACAGTTGTTAAAAAAACCCTAAAAAAATTTGGTGGCATTGTTAAAAATAATTTTCGTTGTTTTACGGAGAAGTGCTGGTAAAAATTCTCCAGAAGTGTCCGTTAATTTACGGAAGGCAACTAGCTCCACTTATGGAAACTCGCATATGTATGTGACTTCTTTAGGATGCAGGCGTTTTAATGCGTTTGGTTATTTATTTAGTTCCTTCTCGTAGTTTTTCATGTGTTTAATTAATGAAACATAATTACTTATAACTATGTTACAAAATAACGTTTCCGTTAGTTAAACAGACGTTTCCGTAAAATTGCCCGTAAATTTACGGAAAATTTTTTAACAGTGTATAGTGATACAATTGCACTTCTACAGATTTGTAGACATATTGGTGGTGTTATTGAAATATACCCTAGTATTAACAGCTCTCTAACACATAGATTAGCGATTTTTTTTCGTGCAAGTCTTCGTAAACTTATGGACATAATAAGTATGATTCCGTACTTTATATTTACTATAGACACTGCAGTATTTTATTTTTACGAGCGCTATTTCCGTTTATTAACGATTCATTTCCGTTACAATTTATAACGGCGTACATGAGAATATTTCAAGTGGTACCGAATACAAGTGATGTTACTAAAGAGTGCTAAACAACAGTTGCTAAAAAGTCTCACAGACTGGCACTGTTAAAAATAATTTTCGTTGTTTTACGGAGAAGTGCAGGTAAAAAATTTTCCAGAAATGTCTGTTAATTTACGGAAGGCAACTAGCTCCACTTATGGAAACTCGCATATTTTGAGATAGTCTTCTTTAGGATGCCGGCACAATAATGCGTACGATTATATTTTAAGTCTCTTCTCGCAGTTTTACGTATGTTTAACTAATTAAACAAAATTACGTATATCTGTGTTACAAAATGTTTCCGTTGATTAATCAGCCATTTCCGTATAATTCACGGACATTTTTAACAGTGTAGTTAGTCTGTGACGTTGGAGAGCGTGCTGTGCGGGATTAACGAGCGGCGCGACGCCTGTGCCATCTGATGCATGATGGCGCCTGGGTACGGAATATATATATTTTTTATTTAAAGAAAGAACGTCGTCCCGAGGAAATGTTCGCCGGTGTTTTATTTCCTCGGCGCAGACAAAGCGGTGTTGGCGTGCGTGCGTGGCGCCTATTGTACGAAAATAAAGCGTGAAGGAAACGAAAGGGCTCCTGAAATGAGCCGGGCGAGGAGAGCATGCGTCTACATTTGGGTCAGACGGCAAGTTAAGGTTGTTGAAGGCGCCGTCTGGCCGCGGCAGCCTAGTTTTGTGTAGAGCTCGAGTCGTTTACATAGGTTGTTCAGAAAAAGGCCATGTTAAAAAAAAAACATCACGCGAATCCTGGGTTAAGGGTCTTCAAGTGCGATAAAGTCGTTAATTATATATTTATATGAAATATTGTTAGTTTTGTAGACGATACTTGTGAATACATTTTACTCTTAAGAAACAATTTTAGTTCTCATAGTTTTCTCATAACGGTGCGTCGAAGTCAAAATTTGCATGTTCTGCTGCCGTGCAAACAGTGAAAACCAGTTGAATTACGTACGTGAAATAATTTACAATGAAATAACATACAATGGGCTACGTAATAAAACAATTTAAAGATCCTGCGAACTGTTTTTGTATTTTTAAAACATTTCTGAATTTGCAACTTTTTTTTGTACTTTTGCGATTTTTTTTAATTCAAAATATTACATTGTGGGTTTTTCAATGTTTTATTGCATAGCTCATGAGATGTAAGTTCACATGGAATTATTTTGTTTAAGTAGGTCAGTTGGTTTTCACTATTTTCATGGAATTTTAACAAGCAAATTTTGACTTTTGACACCCCGTTATGAGAAAACTATGAGAGCTAAAATTGTTTCGTAAGAGTAAAATGTATTCACAAGTATTGTCTACAAAACTGCCAAACATGATTTTTGATATCTGCTCTCGTTTAGGTGTAAAAAAATAATATCACAAAAAAAGTAGAATTAAGAGAGCCTGGCCTTAAATTTGAGACGGAGATGTCAGTTGGAAAATATACACTTTTCGTGCACTTTGTGGTAACACTGCTCGGAGAAAGTCCCAGTCCAGGTATGTTACGTCCAGTAAACGTAGAATCATGTATGGACTGCACGGGATTTGAACTCGCGCCAATAATATGATGGCCAGACCAGTGGTAGTAAAATGTATGTGTAGCGCAAGAAGGGACTTACCACGTGCAATGTTGTCACATTGTGCACGTAAACATTTTGTCTCTAACATTTTCGTCGCTAGTGTATCCGAGTGTTCGCGTGGTATGCTTAGTATACGACCGTTTCTGGACATTCTGTATACAATAAAATAACTTTCTAAACAGTCTGGTACAATGAAAAAAAAAATATTACTGGTCACTACAAAATATATTGTCATTATTTTATGTGACAACAGCACATTTTTTTTACTACAACCAATAAGGTTTTGCAGTGACTACAAAAAAAAATTTGTAACCACTACAACAAAATTTGCTGAGGTCCATATTGACAACATATTTCGTGATCACCACAAAACCGTTTTTTCTGTGCAAGGTTTTCAGCTGTAAACAGTATAAAATATTTACCATACTCCAGCTTGTAAAAAAACTACAGAAGTCACCCATATAGTCTACATCGGTCTGGCAAATCTACAAATATTTTGTTTGTTAAAGTGTAAGGTTACCAGACATGGTTTTGAGTTTGCGTACGAAGCACTTAATTTTTTCCAATAATATTTAACTGGTAATGTAAATATTTACATGTTTAGTTTATTGACATTTGAAGGTTGCTTGCGTGAGATTCTTGCGACATTATTGTGCTATTGTCACTTACTTACACTAAAACCTTATTAAATGTTTGAATAACTTAATGTATTGTATTCGAGTGTAATTAGTTTACGTGTAAGCAAAATAAAGTTTTTATTTTAAGGACGTTAGACCCGTAAAAATTTAAATTTTTATATTTATTCCAAACACTGTTCAAATTTTACACATCAGATAACATATCATTTTCCCAAATAAAAAAAAATAGGTCTCATAGTTTTAGCATAATCACCTATCAAAGTCACAAAATGGCAGTTGCGGTGTAGCCAAAATAATAAAAAATAATCAACTTGCAGAAACAAGATAATTCATATTGATACTCAGTGATGTGAGCTACTTCAAGACGCATTTGTAAGCACAAAGCGATACATTTTTGTATTTTTTAAAAATTAAATAATTTGAGTACATTTTTGTATAACTTAGACTTTTGGCTACTGCTGAAATTTCCAAAACTAACTTTTGTCAAAAATGTCATAAAATGCATTGATACACTGATTTTCAGTTACTGTAATTTTGAATCCATAAGTTAATTACTTTTTTTTTTATTTTGGATACACCGCATTGGACATTTTGTGACTTTGATGAGTGGTTATGCAAAAACTATGGGGCCTAATTTTTTTTTTATTTGGGGAAATGACATGTTATGTGATGTGCAAAAGTTGAACAGTGTTTGGCACAAATATAAAAAAAAATATTTTTATGGGTCCAACGCCCTTAAGAAGTGGACATCCGTTTTTGTAATTAGTGTTTGTAACCCTAGTCATGTCGTATATCAATCGTGCTACCTTTCTTTACTTCCTCTGCAAACGAATGGCATTTGAAATGTTTTTTTTTTGTGTCGGCTAGTAGGTTTCGTCTTAGCATAACTGTGATTTCAATGTTTTCTTTCGTGAAGCTTAAAGCATGTGAATTGAGTGTTTTAATCGACATTAATAAGGGCACTATCTACAGCAATTTTCATCACCAAGTTTCTATTTTATATCCGTACTAGATATATTTTTCTTATTTAGACACAAAATGTGCTAAAATGTTGCTCTTATTTTTTTTTATCTGTCATAGTTTTGCGTAAGGGTTCGTTAAAGTAAATAATTTGCATGGTACAGTTTTAAGGACGACAGTAAAACCAACTCACTTACCAAACTGAAAAAAATTCACAGTAAATAACGATGTTGCATGTTACTCTGTTAAACCACAAAATAAGATATTTTTGTATTTAAAACAATATCGACGTTTTTAAATTATTTTAAATTTCAACATTTTAATTGAAATACAGAAAAAAATATTTGTTTATGTACGAGAAATTATAGCCTGTGACATATTTATCCACAGTGAATTTTTTTAGTTTGGTATATAAGTTGGTTTTAGTGTCGTCCTTAAAATGGTAACATGCAAATTTTGACTTTAACAAGCCTTTGCACGAAAAAGCTGTGCGAGACAAAAAAAATTTAATGAGAGCAAAATTAAGCCACATTTTGTGCCTTCGGGGAATTTCTGCTGCAGGATATTTTGGAACATCCACTATTTGGATTTTCTTTTGCTTCAACTTTGGTTAAGATTTCATTTTTCAGACCCAACTCAATTTGTTGTTTTTAATATCAAGTACGTGTTATGTTATTTTAATAAATGTGAATTTAAATTCCAATATCAGGGTAGAATGATTCCCACTATATTCGCGTTGCGTACAATTTGAAAACAGATATTCGACGAACTGATTTATAACGTATCGCTACATAATACTAACGCAATCTACTGTTACTTATTCTGTACCGACTAACGCTCCGTCGAAGAAGAAGGATGAGGAAATTTTAGAAAGCTGGTTCACGCAGCGGGCGGCGCGGGAGAAAATATCCCGTTGCGTGAGAGTGCGTAGTGCTGGGCGCAGATTTCGGAGGTTTGTTTTGGAGATCTCAACTTCATAAAATATGAATCAATGATGTTAGGGACACTGAAAAATCACGGGAAAAGTTGACGGTATGCTAGGCTGCAAATTTCTGTGTAAAACACTGAAGGTTTTGCATAAACACTTATTATAGTTTACAAGGTGTATCAGCACAGAAGAGATATAGTACATACACCCAGACTATGGGAAATCACATGCAATGCTCGGTCGGAAACGCTTTCCTGCGAAACAAAAGACAAGAAAGAAAGTAAACGAACGAGAGGAGAAAACATGTTTGATTATCCTTAATGCAGCAAAAACATATGAAAAAAGAACATGAAGAAACATCGACCGTCATCACCAGCCAAAGACTTCCCAGTATTCTTGCTGTAATAAGAATATGGTTTCTTGTCTTGTTCGTGTCCTTTCTTTCTTGTGTATCGTGTCGTAGAAAAGTGTTTCCGACCATTTATTGATGTGTGATTTCCTATCGTCTGGAAGTACTATAAACATATCTCCTGAAAGTTTGTAACCGCTGTACTGATACACCCTGTATATGAAGCACCGTTTCTTTCTTCAACAGGCCCAGTTAAATCTCTACAGTTTTAATACTGAACGTGAGTGATTCATCCCAAAACTGTCCACATGTGACACAAAGCATCAAATGACAGTCGGACGAAAATACTATAGTTTATTAGAAACTATGTTCACTTTAAACATTTTCGTGGCTTTCCACTGTCTCTAGCGACAGTATCTCACAACTACTGAGATTCGAAATATAACACCTTTAAAAAATGAAAACGCAAAATTTTCAAGTTTATTTACTACTCTGTATACTGACAACTAGGGACTGGAAAATTTCGCGAATTCAATTACCCGTAGGCTAGAATCCATTGTAGTATGCATACTCAAGCCACAACTATTAGTCCACTAGCTGCTACTCAGTGGAACAGCAGACAATGAACGAATAAACGGGGCTTGAGTATGGATTCTAGTCTACAGGTTATTGAATTCGCGAAATTTTCCCGTCCCTACTGATAACTCTTTATGTAACCATCTTATTTATCACAGAAATAAATTATCAATGCGAATCAATTTATTTTCAAAAGCAAAGGTTTGGTTCGACCAACAAAATACCTATTTCTACATTTCCAGACAAATATTTAGCCTAAAGTTGCGTCCACTATTTAGCCTACAGTTGTGTTAGTCATACACTTAGTTTTTGGAACAAGCATTATTTTAAGCTAAATTATATATTTTGACGGATTTTCGAATCAGCACTGATGTATTTCCAAATGGATTGTTCAGCAAACCGTAGGCCTGCATATATTTTGTTAGCTTATGTTCATATTTGTTACACTCTAGGCAAATCAACATTTGCATTGTCTTTGTTTGTATCAGTTTTTTTTTCTTTCTCTCTTTTTGAATCATGCTAACATCACAGCCACAGTGCTAAACTTTGACGCGTAATTAAATTCCTCCCAAAATCTGCCGCGAGCCATAAGCAGCTTGGCGTAAGCGTGTATTTATAAACGCGCACGACGAACGGTATTTCGTTGCCACCTTCAGGCGCTACTGCGTCAGGCAAGATAGGCGAGATAAAAAAAACTGGAGTAAATTATGGTTCATACTAGAGCAGACACGAACGAATGAACCAATCCCACGACCTGTTTCAGCGGCCCACGTGCTGCCAGTGTGGATGTAACACGACATTGTATTATAATTGAAATATTTCTTGAAATCATGTCAGTATTTTGGAGCGACTTCTTTGGACTGCTCTTTTTTTTTACGAACTCTGAGTTTTGTCGTAAAATTTAAAATAAAAACTACAAGCAAATAACGTTAACGAATAGGAACCCATAGATTTTTAGGAAATATTTTTCACCGTCCTGTTTTAATGAATTTCCATGCACTCCTGCAGATCTGCTTCAAGGTCAGTAACGGGATGTGTTCCAAGCATGGCCATCTTTAGTAGAAGGCCGGAGTCTTGAATGTGGCAACACTGCATCGGGGGCCTGCTGCTTGTCACTTCTTGTTCTTGGCCACCCTAGTCTCTGCAACGTGTCTAGATACAGATACACTGACTAGGAAAGCCAATGAGCAACCGGCAACAGGCCTCCGATGCAGCGTTGCCACATTCAAGACTCCGGCTAAGGTTAATTCTACTACAGGTTAGAAAGACCAATGTTAAAAGTTTGGCTCAGGGAAAATTTCTGCCGCTTGAGCGCTGGTATCGGTAATAGGTGCAAACCGATCAATCACAGAGCTTTCCTGAATTTTAAGTTACATAAAGTTGATAACCCAAAACGCGAAATTTGTTTATTTTCACTTGAAATTAAGGTTAGAAGACCGCTGTCATTTCCAAGCCAATTTAAAATTAATTTTACAACTGTTTCGTATTTTTCGGGTCCACATGCGAATGCAGCGAAACTAGCGGCAGAAATTTTCCCTGTTCTAAACTCTCTCATAAGAAAACACATATTCTTTCTAGCCTGTGGTAGAATTAACCTTACTCCGGCCTTTTACTGAAGACGGGCATGTTTTAACTCCTTTGGTTCTATCTGCTGATCACAGACGTTTAATGTCGCAGTAACCTGGTTCTGGTTGGCTCAGTCAAATACGTGACGCGTCTACACAAAGACACGCTGCCAATAGAAACCCCACTCTAATGAGAGTTAAAACATCCAATAACTTACCATGAAGTACAGCTGCAGATGTGAACATAAGACATTGATGGTTGTTCGCGAATGAAAATCCTTAGCAAATATCAATCATATTATTATATATATTATCAAGTGGGACGTGACCCAACCCTATCATAATTTTATAAAATCTAAGTATCGTCATTATTAAATCTAATTATAATATTAAATACAAAGGATACTATTTTTTGACATAAAACAGTCTTGTGCTTGATTGTATAGTTCTGTAAGAAATTATTGTGTAAAATGTAATTTATCCAGTAAGACTAATGTAAAATGTGTAGATGGTACAGCGGAAGAAAAGGCGATAACGCCTTAACTACGCCGTAAATAAAGACGGTATTAAATTTAACTAAAATTAAATTAAACCAACTGACGCAAAAATGCAAGAATCTTTTCGCCATAAAACTGTGGCTCTAGCGATAGGACTATAGTTTTTTATACATTTCCTGGAAATAAACTATACGTAAATATGCATATACACGCAAACAATAATTTTGCAGAAAAAATCTTGCTAGGGACGCCTCTTAAGTTACCAACTTCTCGCAGCTAACTTTCTTATCCGAGACCCGTCACGATTCGATCGCCACATCGCCGTAAATCAGAGAGAAGATTCCAGGCAGTTCTTCCACCCGACCGGGCCATATGTTACTCGCGGGAGATGTTTCGGTCGTGGACCAGACCTCGTCGTAACAAGACCTTCCCGAGGGACCAAATTGGTCAGGAAGCTCGCCAGGGTCTTATCTACCGCCACGAATCGCAGGTCGGAAATGCGGCTGATGGGGCACGCAGCAGACAGGAAAATCGTTGTTGAAGTGGGCGACGCGGAGGTTCGTAGGGCAAGAATAAGAAACTATCTCGGTCGCGTGATGTGTGTGAGAAGAGGGAGGGGGGTGTATGGCGCAAGGTTGGAAAGGGGGGCGAGGAAATCAATTTTCCAGGCAGGCCTGGCCGAGACGGTCCGCCCACAGTTTTACGATGATCCCCCTGTGATCCGCCTTGGAAACTCCAGAGCCGGGCGCGAGCCGTGTAATTTCCGGCGGCCCGCCGTTGTAAGGCAAACGAGCGGCAATCGACGAGAACCAACAACCCCGGGCGATATGCGCCCATCCCCCCCCCCCCAACTTCTACCCATCCATCCGAACACTTTCCTGAACCGAGCTGCGGCCCGGAAGTCGTAGGAATGTGAGGACACTGCGTTATCCGGTCGCCTTGCAATCTTTGGTGAAAAGGATTTTGTACCACTTTATTTTAATTCCTTAAGAGGGCGTGGTACATAATTCAACACTAAACGCATTAATCTATAACTGAAGATTTATTGAAGCCAGTTTGCGAAAGTTTAACAACAGCAAACCTAGACAATAATTTAATCCAACGTTTTAAACATAATTGTTTCTAGTGTTGCGAACTTCTGAGGCACAATCTCTGACGTCGGAACCTCGTGCATTTAACTGCGGCGCAAGAGATCACGCGTAACGAATTAGTAATTTTGGATAAATATCTACTCATAAAGTTAGCAATTCCATTATGTAGGATTGTCATCGAGTATTTTGTCCATATTGGATACGGAAAAAGCGTAGAAATCAATTGACGTTTTCAGCGTTAATTTATCTACCACGCACACTTAAGGCAGTAGTTTCCTAAATACAGCCTTTTGACTTTACGTTTCCTTGCTTGTAACTAACTTTCATTGCTTATTTTTTTTTAATTCAGGGCCAGTAATGACATAAAACCGGGCTTAACAGAATTTTTCTTTTTATTGGTGGAAAGTTTTAAGCTAAGTCAATTGCATGTTTCTAGACTAATTTCACGAGAAACTCGCAAGTAGTATTTAGAAATAATAGCTTGAAAAGCCGTTTTAAGCCATTTTGAGGAACTCCGAAATGGTGTTTCTAATTAACGTGGTGTTTTGAAACTACCTTTCCGTTATCGTTTGAAGTGTTTGTTCTATTCGACAATGTATACGTTATAAACACATTGTCTCTTAATCCTGGTACACACGATTCTTACTTCACTACTCAATACCTTACTTAATTCTGTTCATAAACGTCGACTGAGATTACATAACAGAATTCTATATAGCAAAACATATGTTGTGTGTACACACTATTATTGGTCACATATTTGTTTCGATACATAAACAAGAAAACTATACTTGCTATGTTGGCTGTTATGTTCCATAAATTACAATAGTAGGATTGTTGGAATCTAAGACTTTCAAGTAGTTGTCAAATAAGTGAAACTATTTTGTATTATTTAGTTTAGAAACATCCTACGGTCGTGTGTTCAGTAGGAAACAAGAATTTTAAATATATTGAACATATATTAGCAACCATACTTATGTACTTCACATGTGCCGTGGCTGTGTCTATTGCTCATGCGCGTGAACAGACACTACGATGAAAAATCGGACGGGCTCTATCTGTGAAATTATGTACGGAATTCTGTCTGGAACCAGCGTAGTTGTGGTACACACTGTCGCAGTGCTTCTTGTACTGAATTAGGTACGGAAATCGGTGCTGAATTATTTATAGTGTGTACCAGGCTTTAGAAAAAAAGAGTTTTGCTAGCTCGTTACAACGCTGTTTACAAGGCAGGCAGACGACCGCCTTAAGACTTGTCATCAGTCGCCATCTTGGGTTATTTATGTTTCGCTTTTTTTTTTCTGAAAATAAAATGGTCAAATTAGATATTAAATCATTAGAATTACGTTTATTTTGTGCTACGCCACAAACATTACTTTCGAAATTTTTACGTGCAAATATTTAGGATGCAATCAGTAAAACAATTTATTTTAACTTTTTAAAATTCATTTGCTGGATTGACTGCGGTATAAATATACGTTAAGAGTTCAACTGCGATGCTCACACTGTAGCGAAACGTAAATAAAATTTACGTTACAATAGCGAACTTTACACTTTTATTCTCAAAGTTAAAAATGAATCATAATTAATTAAAATAACGTAATCAAGAATGGCAACGTAAAGGCCTATACACAATTGAATATTTTAACTTTTGACATTACTTTTCCGTTACTTTAAGTATTTCGCCAGTACACAATATAAACGTAAAGTTATAGTAACGGCAGTTGAAAAAGAATCTGTTGTTCGAAACGGAAATATTGCGAAATGAATCATTATATATTTGCCATAAAGCATATCGCGTAAATATTCCAAAAATAATTGAATTATTAAAATGTTTTCCGTTTATTATAATATAGTTTAAGGAATAAAAGCTACCCCATATATTGACGCAACTTACAATTCTTTTACAAATACTTCAACACTATTCGCAAGATTTTTCGAATATATTTAATACAAACCTGTTGCTTTATTCATGAAATTTCAATACTGGATAGTAAATTGAAGCTCAGAAATAAATATTTTTCATTGTAAAATACATAATCAGCTGGTTCTTTGTTAATAGCAATCTGGACTTCGAAATTAGGTTTTCAGTTTATCGAAAACGTAGTGTCAAGGCTGTTTGAATTTACGTTTTGCGACGGCATTGTGTACGACCCCATGAAAAGCCATGTATTGAAAGTTATGTTAAAGTCAAATGCTAATGTTCTCAATTATGTAACGGTTTTAACACTTAAGTGCAAAGTGGCCAAAAGTTTCCAACAACAGAGGTGCTTCAAGAGCGAAGATTTGTCTTCAATGGCGGGGGCCTGCAGCTTTGTCCACCTCGCATCTGTCACAAGCCATCAAGGGGTGACAAAAGGACTGGAGTGGGGTGATTAGAAGCCGAGGGGGGGGGGAGGGTGCCTTCTTTGGTCAAGGTCGCAACGTTATGCAGTCTCACCCACCGTAATGGCGAGTTAAGACAGACAGTTTAACAACTTCAACTCCTGTGAGATAGGTGTCTCTGCAGCTACCCACTTTTTCTCTTCTCTGGACAATCTACATATACAGTGTAGCCTATAAAGTATATACAGAATATTCACAAACTGTAGTATTGCAAGCACACTACCCAAATCCTGGACCACACTGGAGGTGAAAACGTTAGGGGCACTAATACACATTTCACATCCTTAATTAAGGGCGCTATTCACCTCAGTTTTTAATGTCTTCTTTTATTTTTTCTTATTTTAGACAGAAATTGCGACTAAATCTTCCTCTCCGAAAATTGTTGTATCTCTCATAGTTTTTGCGAAATTAGTCGTAAACGACAAAATTTGCACTTTAAGGTTTTATGTACGCCACTAAAACCAACTGACATATCAAGCCGAAAAAATGCACAGTGTATAACAATGTTGCAGTCTATGAAATGACACATATAAAAACAAAAAAATGAAATATTTTTGTATTTAATGAAACATGCTGAATTTTAAAATGAAAATTAAAAATTTTTAATGTATTTTAATACAATAATTTATTTATTTTTGTTTTTATGTATGTTAAATCATAGCTTTGACAATTTTCGGGGTTACACTGACCAGTCAAAATATTAATTTTTTGGTCTTCTGGTAAATAAACATATAATCTGAGCCGAGTGTTTTAAAAAATTCCTTTGATCATTATAGTTAATATTTGAAAATATCGTCACTAAACGACATAAAAACCAAAATTTTGAATGGACAAAGTTACCCCACAAGGTTTAAGTAACCCTGGTTAACGATAATCTTTCAAGCTTAATTTCTTGCTGCTGAAATTGGTGAAAATGGGTGATTTGCGGTCCTTTTAAGCATGAAACTGGTATTTCGAATCTATACTTAAACTGTTTTTTCTCCACTTAAAGTACTATAATACACAGAAAATTAGAGAAGATATGTACGCTAGTTGCGTGGCTTTTGCTGTAGAGTCAACACTGCATTGCATGCGCTTCATCGGTGTTTTGCTCCACATACACAAAACTTATCTAGAAAGCGCCTTAAGTGGGCGGTTAACCGGAAATTTTAATTGTTTTAGTAAATTTTATATTTGTTCGAAGTTTGTTTTTTTTTGTAGACAATGTGACTGTTCTTTACTGTAATGAAAATGTATTAACTTTCATATAGTTTTTGTACTATGGCATGTCAAATTCCAAATAAGCATAAAAGGAAAATCAACCAACTTACCGATATTACATTTTTCACACTAAGAACACTGTCACAAGCTACGTCTTAAGACCTGCATGAAACCGCATTGAATTGTGCTTTGTACTTTTTAAACACGAAAACTGTAATTTTTTTTTAATTTTAAATTCAGAGTTTTCATCTTCATCGCATGTTGTATCTGATCCTCTGCCTATCTTAACATATAATCAACATTACTAGTTCTGTCATAGCCGTCGTTAGTAGAAGGCCGCGGCCTCAGATCTGGTAACCCTGGCAGGAAGGGTCATTTTAACACATCTTGTAGCTCTCCAAAGACAATGGCTGTACCTGATTCGTTATTCTGCCCTACATACCGGCGAATCAGGAGAAGCCACTGCCTTTGGCGAGACAAAATAAGTGTTAAAGTGACCCTTCCTGCCAGGGTTGCCATATCTAAGGCCGCGGCCTTCTACTAAAGATGGCTATGGTTCTGTGCATAGGGACTCGAGACTAAAATAAGCAGGGCACTGATAGTATTTTTTTTTTTATTCGTGTTATGACGTGCAGCGGACTTGGGAAAATCTGTCTTCGAGAGGAAAAAAGTAAATTAACGTTTTCCTGACTTTTTTTATAATTGGTTCATTTGATGTTGATACATTAAGCTACTGTGATCTCTTAAATTTTGGTTACATGCAGTGCTGCTTTTATACAACCAACATTGAATCAGTTTCGTATTAAACTAGATTTGGTCACTTGAAATACAATGAAACATAAATTATGCTCTGTGTAATTCGGTTTTTTGCTTATCCGACCACACCAGCCGCCACATTTAGACCATTAGCATTCGATTACCGGCGGGGTTCGTCACCGGATTTTAGCACGTGGCTGTTTTTTTTTCGGGGATCTCCCCGCAGATTCACATCATGTGACCTCTCACCAGCGCTTAATACCTAGATGTTAAGCGCCGACCAGAATCTCTTCACACACTCAAGAGAAAAGAAGAAGCTTATATCTGCATCTGTTAGAGCCCCCGTACATTTAATGAGTAGATATTGTAGCTAAACTTTATCGGAGCAGTTTAATGTAGTTGTAAACATTGCTATGTAAATAAAATCACATGACATTATTTGTGTTTACATTCGGCGGAAAGATATGAACTGGCAGGAAACATAAATTAATCAGGGCTTTTTTGAGTGTTCACTTTATTCCGAATCACCTATAAAGTACACAAGGCTACAGTTACTTAGTTACATACATGAATTAGAACACGGCCTAAGTTACGTAAGGACCCGGAAATGTTACCAACTGTCCTGGCACGAGTCCACTCACGGGTTCAAGTGCACACGTGTTACCAACTGCACGCCGGACGATGATGTCGAACATCGCAGCCACAACCCGCAGTATTTTTTTATACCGTTGGTAAATAAACTGGCTTGCCGAATCTCTGTTTTTGTAACCTACTTCCTCGGCATCATCGTGGCCGCCAGCCAATGGACATCTGTGCATGAAGAAGGAGGATGGAAAAGAAAGAAATTAAAATTGCTGGAGACTCTTGTGTAGTCTTTTCATGTTCCCCGTTGTTCGTTGGGTTACACCACAGAGTATATTTATGTTCCGTTTGTTTTAACTGCCCCGGCAGATCGAAGTACTAAACAGAGACAGTTAAGAGCCCAAAGAAAACTAGAAGTGTTTATATTTCTTATAACTTAAGTGGACTTATCTCCTTGTATTTGCAAACCTTAAGGATTCCACTCGTACTCTGAAATATTGAGTCGGGCCTGCTTACGAACAAGTTCTGACATGTATCTAATTAATTACGCAGTTTATATTTGTTATCTCCCTTCACGGATTATCCTTGTCACAGCTCGAAAATTGTTAAACCGGAACTTTTAGGAAGAATTATGAGTACTCGTCCTGGTGAATTCATCTGAAGCTAGATAGGTAAGTATCGAGTACACTCTAAAAAAAGTTTTCTTTTACAACAATCCTTGGAAACCCATTGTAGCCAAATAAATGCTTTGTTAAACTACGAAGACTGTTCCTGAAAAAAATACAAATGTTTATATCATTACAAAATAGTCTTATTCTAACGATGGAAATGAACTTATTTGGAAAATGACAGTTTAACAAACGATTTTTATTGTATTTTATTTTAGTAAAAACATTAGTGGCCGTACCGACAAACGAATTTACGTCTTTCAGAATGGTAACCGCGCACTTAACCTATTTTTTCTCTCAAAATGTTAGTTGAATTGGCAAGGCTGTGTAGTTAGCTGTTGGACGGGGTTGTGGCGAGTCACGCGAATACTTTTTTACGCGAAACCGCCGAACTTATTCGTATTGTTGTTATCTATGAAAAGAACACCCACTTGAAACTACGTATGCCACTTTTCGAAAACTCAGTATCCTTGTTAGTAACATGATTTTTGGGACTCTGGAAATGGCTAAAATACTGTTTTTTTTTTTTTTTTTTTAGATTGCTGTAACTCTGAAAATACGACCTGAATCCGTAAATTAAAAATTAAGTTCGTGCATTGGTATTTACTTCATACTCTGTGCAAAAAATACAATTTTAGGGTCACCGCTATAAGTCCCACAGGAAAAATAGTTGTACGAAAACACTGCACGCCAGTTAAGCGCTGCTAATAGAGACCATGTGCCTATCGTCGAGAGTGGTGCTCTGGCTCTTATGGCTCCGCTGTTCCCGCGCGTCAAACACGGAAATTTCAAACCAGAACACAGTGCTCTTAACCCGTCGCCACTGTGCCAAACATTCGCCCCTTAAACGACGTTATTTGAGACAGTTGTGATGAGGCAATTTTTGTGACAAATTTCAATGAACACAAATTTACACACAGCCGGACCTGGTAATCGAACCTAGTACCTCTCGCACCACAATCTGATACACAGCCGACTATCTTACGAAGGTTCGCGCCATTATACCAACCCAACTTGCATAATGCAAACGTGTTGTATGCGCGGCATACAGCAACTTTCGTCGCCGTGTTTTGATTTTTTGTTTTTACCAGATATTCTTTTTTCTTATTTTAGACACAGAAATGTGACTAAATTTGGCAGTTATAAATTTTTTCATTCTCATAAATTTTGCGTACTGACTTGTTAAAGTCAAAATTTGCATGTTTCTGTTTTAAGGACTACACTAAAACCAACCAATATACCAAACTGAAAAAAAATTCACATTTGATAAAGACGTCACAAGCTACAGTGTCACGTACATAAAAACAAATAATAATTTTTTTTCGTATTTTAATAAAAAAACTAAAATTTAAAATAAAAATTTAAAAATTTCAATATTTTTTTTATAAGGGAAATTTTTTTCTGGTTAACATAGCTGAACTTGCAGCCTACAACATCGTTACTCGCTGTGAATTTTTTTCAGTTTGATGAGTTGGTTTTAGTGTCGTACTTAAAACGGAAACATACAAATTTTGGCTTTAACGAGACATTTCGCAAAAACTATGTGAGATAAAAAAATTTATAAGAGAAAAATGTTGTTACAACTGGTGTCTAAAACGATAAAAAAATTACTGGTATAAATATCAAGATAAAATCACGGTAACGCCCTTAAAATATCGTATTCGGTTTGTGAGTAAAATATTTTGGTCAGCACTTAACATCGAGGTCTTCAGCGCTGGTGAGGGGTGACATGGGGTGAGTATGGAGCAGCGCCGGAATGAAGGGAACGGGAGGAATGTGAGCCGACTAACGGCATCTTCCGGCACGATTCCAACATACGAAAATCCGGGGACCGACCCCGCGGGGAATCGAACCTGGATCGCCTGGTAGGAGACGAATTGTCTGACCTTTCAGCCACCGCGGCCCTTCATTCGGTCTGTGTTTTTTATAAAGAAAATCCAAGTAACTTTACAAATAAATAATTTCATACGGAGAAGCCTAGTACTTCTACAGACCTATATATAAGTACAATGAAGGTATTCTTAGTAAAGTATACTTTTATCAGTGTATGAAGTAAACTCTAGGTAATGGTAATACCATAGAATATTTAGGAATACAGAAGTGAAATAGCCAGTGGAACAGCGAACTCAGTCACACACGCCAGCAAAATGGCTTCCCTGGCCAGCAACATGGTGGAGACGCCTACTGCCAATCAGCGTAACACAGCTGTTCTGCTAGCAGGCAGCTAGGCCAATAGGAAACCTGCCACAACATGCAGGAGCCAAACATACACGGAGCTTGTATCAACCGCCTTGGGCAACCAATAAGAGACGAAGTTCGCCCGTATCATAAGAGCCGCCACGTTATTTCACGTCTGTATTACTATCTAGTCTGTGGTATTATACCCCGTGCCACCAAAGATTTTCGCAGTTTTTCACATTCTCTAGTGAAATAGTTAGAGATGCTTGTTTATTCCGGCAAAACTTGACTAATTGAAGGGTTTCAACGTCTGTCCGTTTTATGGAAAGACTAATGGCATTCGCTTGTACGTAGAGCTGTTGCCCTATTTGACTGAGCAAATAAGAATCCCGCCATTGTAATACTTCATGCATAATTTTGGTCTGCAGACAGCTACGTTGTGTCAGACGTATATCACACAATCGTACATGTCACAAGAAACTACAGTGTTTTCAAAGGCACGTTGGCATAAAAATTTTTCGCGATGTACCATCATTAGAGACACTGGAAAACCGCGAAAATGTTTAAGATAGTCTTCAATAAACTGTAGTATATTAACCGTGACACGTGTGAACAGTTTTGGGACAAATCACACATGCCGTGTGTCCAAGCTGTACAGTTCTAACTGGGTTTGTTGTAGAGAGAAACAATGCTTCAAATAAACCATAGCCAATGTCGATACGAAACATTCAGTGTTACATACAGCGTGTTGGAGCCTAGCAAATAGTCAACTATTCCCGCGATTTTCCAGTGTCTCTAACCATCATATCTGGTAACAGTACCAGATTTGCGCCATTTTTCTCGGACCGCCTAGACTTCTCAGTCCTACACACACGTGAGGCATGCAAGATAGTAGCACTTGACAGCCGCGGGAATTATTTCTTGTTAATTACTGGCCTGCAGTCGCCAAATGAAGTCGTCGCTTAACCCCATAAGTGACAGTGACGTGTAAGTCGTTGGTAGAGGCACGATTATTTCGCGTATTGATTCTAGGTCAGGTTGAACGCCAATATTGTATACTTCACTACTCCTTCTGTGATTAGACACATGTTTTCAACACATCTTTGACGACTGCAAGCCAGTGATAAATAAGGAAACAAGTCGTGGTGGTAACACGTGGTACGGTTACAAGCCAATGGATATTTGACTATGGCCAGTGTGTGTATAGGTCTGAGAAGTCTACGCTGTTGCCAGATTAATACGCGAAAAACTCGTGCCTCTAGTCATTGGTAGGGACCCCTGTTTTTCGCGAAAAGAATTTTCCCCCAGTTTGTTTCAGGACCTTGAGTGCACATCTGCAGTTCTGCTTCGTTGTTATTGGCTGCGTGTCTACGTCTGAAATTTGACTTAGCTAATTATAATAACGTTCCGGCAATACCACACGTCTGTGCTTTCCCAGTAGAATCCGAAGGCTCGTGACAGTTAAAATATCCCATCACTGACCACGAAGCAGAACTACAGATGTGCACGTAAGCCACCGAAACAAACTGGGGCAAAATTCTTTTCGCGAAAAACAGGGGACCTTAGTCATTGGCAGCTAACCTGACCTAGAACCAATCCGCGGATCTCAGAACCTCCAGTTCATAACGTGTTTACACTGCAGAATGCTTCTCAGACAAGCCCAACAAGGAGTATATAAAGGATGTAGTTGTTAAGGCCTAGCTTTTTAGTTTTGCGTTAGTTTCGAAAATACTTTTTTAACGCAAATTAATACATATGTCAAAAATTCATTCTTACAGTTTTAACATCTATATATCATCGTTTGTATCTGAATTTTTCTGTCGCAATACACTAAATGAAATTTTAGATTTTTGTCCCTGAAATATCACATATTTTGTTGTCAAAATAAGCCAAAATGAAGCAAATTAACTTTTTTGCCAGTAAATGCTCTGGCAAAATCGTGTATCGTATGACTGTAAATAGTGTAAACTTTTGTTTCAAGCATTTGGTTTAAAAATGTTCGAGTTATTTGCAATTGTTTGTAATAAATGAAACTTCATGGTCTTAAGCCTCGTATCTATCTGGAAAATTTCCACTATCAAACATATTATTACAAATAAAACTTAAAGGTTCACTTATCAAATCTGAACATTTTTGAAGTAGTGTACTAGAGATGCCGTCAAAACCATTTGAACATTTTGGTTTTAGTGATTTAATAATAGATTTAACTTCTTTAGATGTCACAGGAGTAATTTTAATGTGAGGAAATGAATTGGGGTATGCAAACTTAAGATAAGTGTCAGCCTTGCTTCTCTTAGACAAGTTAATTTTTAGATTATCAACAATATTTTCATAGTATGTATTAAAGGTTTCTGCAATTTCATGTGGAGAACATACAATTTTATCATCGATCTCAATTATAGCAGGATCTTGATTAACTAGTACTTTATTACTTTCTCTCTTAACTATTTTCCAAGCAGTTTTAATTTTATTACTAGAATTATTTATTTCCCTATCTAAAGTCATTCGCTTGGACTTAATTATCACCTTTTACTCAATATTTTACAATACAGTTTGTAATATTTCCCTAAATTCTCATTAAGAGTAGACCTATACTTACAATAAAGTTCCTTTTTCTTTCTACAAAAGTTTATTATTCCTTTAGTTAACCATGCTTTATTGTCCTTACTATGCAAGGTAATAGATCGAAAAGGGAAATGTTTATCTGTTAAGGAGACAAATGTGTTATGAAAATTTTTAAATTGTATATTCACATCAGTTGTATAATAGACTGAACTCCAATCTTGATCCGCCAAATCTTGTCTAAAACTATTTAAGTTATCTTGATTTATTCATCTAGTTTTTATTTTAACTACTTTTGATTTAGACTTAGAATCACTCTTATGTAACAATGAAATAATCTGCCCATCATGATCAGACAACCCAGTTACAAATGGAAAATTGTAATATTTCTATTCAATATGTGGCCAACAAAAATATTATCAATAGCAGTTCTGGAGCAGCCAGTAATGCGAGTTGGAAAATCAACCATTTGGATTAAATTAAAAGCTTTAAGTAAAGTAGTCAATTTACATTTTACACTACTGTCAGTTAAAAAATCAACATTAAAATCTCCACAAAGAACATAGGTAGTTGAACTGCTATAAAACTTAATTAATAATATTTCCAACTTTGTTAAAAAAAAAACAGTTATGTCACTACTTGGAGATCTATAAATAGTAATAATAGTGATTTAAGCATGTCCAATATTTACACGACAAGCACAACACTCAAAATATTTTTCTACACAGTAGGAAGATACAATTAAAACTATAAATTTCACTCTTCTGTTAAAAAACATGCACACACCTCCCATATATTTATTTTTGTATACAAAAATAAGCTTCAAGAATAAATTCATCAATATTAATCTGAACGATTTCATTATCTCTTAAATGATGATCAGTAAGACATAAAACATGTATATTTAAACCTTGTTCCTCGTATAATACTTTTAAATGAACTGCCAGTTCATTGTATTTATTTTTTAAACTTCTAATATTTAGTTGTAAAACATTCAGATTTGAGGTTAAAATAGAGGTTATGCTCTTGTCTTTAGCAAGTTTTGAAGGCATTCTGTATTATATTGATTTTAAAATCCTTCAAAACGAGCCAATTTATTAATAGATTGACCTCGCCTACAAGTTTCACTGCACATTATTGTGTTTTCCATCTACTGAACTTTTATTTAGTATTAATGCAATCAACTTACTTGCCAAATATACCTTACCCTTGCCATTAAGGTGCATACCATGTTGACTATGGTACTCCCTACCAAATTCACTCCCGCTAACAATAGATACGTTTTGAAAATGTCCACTTATATTGCATATTTCAATGTTTAAATTATTAATCTCTTCATTTACACAAGAACCTGGTATAAGGTCATATCTTTGCAGTACATCCACTATTATCACATTAATGTGTGTTTTAGTAGTGGTAAGTTATGTTTCAAAGCTACAACAGCATCGACACTTTGATGTTTAGCAACGTCCTTTGAACCTCCTAAAATAATAACAGTATCTTCAACATTAGTTATTTACATTCCTCCTGAACTCCACTTAGTACTTCCTTTAAAGGGGCGCCTTGGTAGGCTTCACATGCTTAGGCTGAGATGTACGTAAAGAAAATTTATTATTTGTTTGGAATTTGCAGCTTTTTCAGGTAAACATTGATCTTATGCATTTACGTATCTTAACCCACGAAATGAGTGTAACATTTTTTTACACTTGCGTGCATGTCTACGAGTGCCTTTTTTTTATTTCTGCCATCACCAACCAACAAATCAGTATGTTTGTAAACAATTTTTGTTTCCCACAGTACTCTCCCCCTGCGGTGTGACGTCAGAGGGCGTGTATCTCAAGTCGTTGGCTCAGTCAAATGAGAAACGGCTGTTCACATAGACACGTTACCAATAACCATGACGAAAATTTGCAGATGTGCACGTAAGGCACTGAAACAAACTGAGGCAAAATTCTTTTCGCGAAAAACATAACATAAGAATTACAAATTTAATATTCTTAATCAGAAAAAGTAAACTAATTTTTACAACACCGTTTCAATACAGACTAAATATTTAATACCGAAGTAGCAATTAGTGCATAGTAATCTGTGTTTCGCACTGAACTTGCAGAGAGTCAGGATGTCCCAGACACGCTATCAACACTCGCTGGTAGGGGAAGCGACTTCCCCCTCTACCTCCCCACCTCCGGCTCCCATAACTGGTTAGGCTGCGGAAGAAGTTGCGAGTTTATTTTATTGGGCCGACCTCTCTTCCCCCTGCCACCCCCCCCCCACCACCCCTTGTTTCCACTCAGTCTCCGCTGCTTGCAGGCAGCTGGGTCGTTTCCAACTTTTTAGGAAGTTTACACGACCAGGGACGTTAGGGCGACGAAGGGCTGGCCGGAAGTAGGCGGGAACTCTTAGTCCGTTGTTCCTTCCGAGTCATTCAACTGCGCTGTAAAGTAATTCTGGTACTTAAAGGACGCTCTGTACCGAAAAATTTGTAATTTTATAACCGTACCAAACACTATTCAACTCTTGCACATTACATTAACAGTAATTTCGAAAATATTTTTCGGTTCCATAGTTTTCGTACAAGCGCATTTCAATGTATCTATATGACTGTTTTTGCTATTTACCCAAAAATAAAAACTATTCAAACGATACGGATGAAATTATTTAGAGAGGAAACAAACGTATTGAGCTACAGAATGACACATTTGTAATTCCGCGTAAAAATTATTTTATTGAAAAATAATTCTCGGGTGAGCCTGAAGTTTTACATACCTTTGAGTACCTGCAGTTTTACAAATAGTTTTAACGTGAAATAACAAAGGTTTCAGTCTGTATCTTACAGTAGTAAATTAACTTTCACTCTCAATTGTTTAAGTCGGATCGTTAGAATAGTTTTTACTTTGGGTAAGTAGCGAAAATAGTCAAATCGTTACTTTGACATGCACTTGTACGAAAAACTATGGAACGAGAAAATATTGTGTTTGTGGCAAACTAATATTGATGCAATGTGTAAGAGTTGTGCAGTGGTTGGAACGATTATAAAATTACAAAAATTTTCGTTGCAGAACGCTCTTAAAACCTACAATCTGTACACTCGTGTGCTACGCGGAGAATATTTTTGATCTTAAGTCATTAATAAAATGATTATGAGGGCGTGGTACATAATTCAACGCTAAAAGCATTAATATATAACTGTATGTTTTTAAGCCAATTTGCGGAAATTAAACAATAGCAATCCTAGACAATAGTTTTACTCAACGTTTTAAACTAAATTGTTTCCAGTGTTACGAACTTCTGAGGCACAATCTCTGACGCCAGAACCTCGTGCATTTAACTGCGGCGCAAGAGATCACGCGTAACGAATTAGTAATTCTGGATAAATATTTACTCCTAAAGTTGGCAAATACCATTATCTAGGATTGTCATTGAGTATTTTATCCATATTTTGGCTTCGAAAAAAGCGTAGAAATCAATTTACGTTTCCAGCGTTAATTTATCTACCACGCACTCTTAATGTATAAATATACGAATACGTTTTTTTAATTAGTTATTTCGAGGAAAAAGCAAAATCACAACCGGCACCCTGACAAACTAAAAAACTTTCGTTGCTGTGCGTTTTTTAAACCATGTTGCCCAAAACAGTTAAGAGAAGTAGCAAACAACTGCTGCAAAACTTTACAAAAAATAAGTAAATACATGCTTATAATCACATTGCCGCGGCAGTATATTGCTGAACAATTTCTTGCACATTACACAGTAATAATTTCAGCATAGAAAACCTAAATCAGGATGGCCGGAGCCGAAGATTGGACCCGGGTTCTCCCGAATGCGAGTCCACTTTACAGTACACACTGGAGCCGAGTTGAACTGAACGTAATGCGGCAACTAGCGATTCATCTGCGTGGTACCCATTATTTATTTATTTTTAATTATTTGCGACCTATTTTTTTACACTGGCGTTGTTAAGGCGTAACCGCCCTGTCTTACACTTAACCACTGAAGTAGAAGAAAAAAATCAATGCTAACGGAACATTAAAACTCATTGAGAAAGTAATAATGACAGAAGAAAATAAAATATCAAATTACAATAAGCACGAACATTACCATCCAGATTATAAATTATTCCTGATTAATATGAAATTGAGACATGATTAATATCAAACTGAGACAGAACTAGAGAGCTAGAGAGACAGACACCGCAATAATTCGCTTGTTGATTGACCTGTGTACTAGACTCCAAGAATATAATTATGTACACATCGTTTGCTCAATGGCTGTTCTCTGGCTCTCTGATAACTAAGGCCCCCTTTTTTTCGTGAAAAAATTTTGCCTCACTTTGTTTATGTGCCTTACGCACACATCTGCAGTTCTGCTTCGTGGTCAGTGATTGGATATTTTAACTCTCTCGAGCCTTGGGTTTCAACCGGCAAATCACAGACGTGTGGTGTTGCAGGAACGTTATTGTGATTGGCTCAGTCAAATTATATACTGCTCTTCATAAAGACACGCTGCCAATAACCATGAAGCAGAATTGCAGATGTGCACGTATGGCACTGAAACAAAGTGTGGCAAAATTCTTTTCGCGAAAAATAAGGGTCCCTACTTATTGCAGCTCTCCACAGGCAATGGCTGTACCAGATTCGTTATTCTACCCTACATACCGGCGAATCAAGGGAAGCCACTGTCTCAGACTAAATAGTAATACAGACGTGAAATGACGTGGCAGCTCTTTTGATACGGGCGTACTTCGCCGTTTATTGGCTGCCCGAGTTTATTAATACAAGCCCCGTGTCTGTTTGGCTCCTGCATGTTACTACAGGTTTCATATTGGACTGTCTACCGGCTATCAGGGCAGCCGTCTTACGTTGATTGGCCGTAGGCGTATTCGCCATGTTGTTGGCCAGGGAAACAATATTGCTGGCGTATGTGACTGAGTTCGATTACCTACCGGCTATTTCACTTCTGTATTCTTAAATATTCTGTACCACTGCCATTGGCGAGACAAAAGAAGTGTCAAAAAAACCCTTCCTGGCAGTGTTGCCAGATCTAAGGCTGCGGTCTTCTACTACAGATGGCTATGTCTCTACCCATTATACACTGCGGCGTGACATCCGCTGTGTAACTACGTTTGAGAGTCCAACGTGTCAGCGAGGAAGTAAACTGGTACAATTAGACCAAATATAATCTTACTGCCCAATATATTCACCACACGCCAATGGCCTGCGCAGTTGAAGGCAGCAACACCACAAGCTCTCAGGAAGTTACGCAAGAGCTGCAGCAAAGAATGTGTCCGGCGGGACCCACGCACGGAATGGTAAAGTGCTGAAGAATAAAGTGTTGAAGACTATGGTAGAGGAAGTGGGGGGATATGGCAGTAGAGAGATGCGGCAGGCCGGTGTACTCGAGTGTTTCCGTAAACACGCCTCATTAGACGGCGAGACAGGCGGACAATGTGTACCATTCTTCAGGGCGTACCACCGCCGCTTGTAAGCTCTAACGAGCGACGAAGGACTCGCCTCTGCCGCCCAGCTACTTGACATGCGCGGCCGCTACTACTTTCAAGTACTGCGGGAGGGGGGGGGGGCGGTGGTGCCATGCCAGTACTTTTACTTTCTTTCAAAGCCCATTCATTCCCGAAGAGCACCAGTGGCGGCTCGAGGGTTGTTGTCAGGTAGGGTACAAGTTGCCGAGAACTGTACACTCCTGCGAACGCGCCGCCGTATACCAATGAGCAAGGAGCCATGTTTTTTTTTTTTTTGCGAAAAGAATTTTCCCCCAGTTTGTTTTCAGTGCCTTATTTGTACATCTGCAGTTCTGCTTCACGGTTATTGTCAGCCTGTCTATGTCTATAGTTTGACTGAGCCAATTACAATAACGTTCATATAACACCACATGTCTGTGATTTGCCAGTAGAATCCCAAGACTCATGAGAGTTAAATATCCAATCACTGACCACGAAGCAGAACTGCAGATGTGCACGTAAGGCACCGAAACAAAGTGAGGAAAAACTATTTTCGCGAAAAACAGGGGTCCCTACCAAATACCTTGAAATATGTACTGGCTACTTATTGTGTTGTGAGCAGTCAGTAATAAGCGGCACCTACATACCAGCGTGTCAGTGGCTGTAGCATCTGTAACTTTTGCCCTCCCTGGCAACAATCCTAGAGCCGCCACTGGGCAAAGTGGTAAAATAAATTTACAAGCATACGTGAGGACTTGGGTTCGATGACTCCCGTCCCGATTTCGACTTCGCAGGAGTCTTCTTAAATTACCGTACACGGGGATGACTTTTAACACATGCGTTGACTTTGCCACAGACTAAGTAGTAACACAGACGTGAAATGACGTGGCGGCTCTTTTGATACGGGCGAACTTCGCCGCTTATTGGTTGCCCGAGGTTGTTGATACCAGCCCCGTGTATGTTTGGTTCCTGCATGTTACTACATGTTTCCTATTGGCCTGGCTGCCGGCTAGCAGGGCAACCGCCTTACGCTGATTGGCGGTAGGTGCTTCCGCCATGTTGCTGGCCAGGGAAGCCATTTTGCTGGTGTGTGTGACTGAGTTCATCGTTCTACCGGCTATTTCATTTTTGTATTCCTAAATATTCTGTGACTTTGGGATGTAAAAATAAAGAAGTTAACTTGCGATAAATTACAATTAGTAAATAGACACCTGACATTTTATTAACATTTACTCACAGTTGACAACTGGGAGGTGTTATGCATTACTACGACTATGTGCAGAGATGATGGTATATCGCGAAAATATTTTGTACCAACATACCCTTGAAAACACTGTAGCTCCTTGTGATATGTATGATTAGGCGACAGACATCTGTCATAACGCAGTTGTCTGCAGACCAATAATAGGCGTCAAATATTATAATAGCGGTATTCTTATTGGCTGAGTCAAATATGGCAACAGCTCCACATACAAGCGAAAGAATGTAACCTTTTCAAAAGCTGAACGTGCGCTTAAACCCAGCAAACAATCAAGTTTTCCCGCGATAAACCATCATCTCTATACATCGCCATTGCGAAAATGTGTATTTTTGCGGATCATTTTAGGTACGAATATTTTAACGCGGAATATTAAAAATGGTATAGACACTGCAAGTACATTTTCACCCTTAATATTACGCCTGAAATTTATAGGATCAGCCATGAATGACTATAAGAGGCAATCTTTCGCCGAGAAGACTGAACGCCCAGTTTAGTAACTTGCGCCTAGAGGCTAGGGTGAGGAGCGATCCGCGCGTCTGTGTCACCCTTAGTAGCCTACTTCCGCACGTCTAGCCTAGGACGAGCTAAACACGTTCACTACAAAATTGCTTCACTTCCTGCACAAATACCCTACCTCGATCCAAATTCCTAACTATACCACGAGTAGGGCCCTGAAAAATTCACTTTTTGTCTTGGGTATAGATTAAAATTTAAATAATTGCAGAGTGGAAATTCTAAACTTTCTAAGTGCAAAAAAAAAGTTTTCGAGTAAAAGGAAAAAACAGCGTTGCAAGAGGATGCATACTTATGGGGCATGCAATCTTTCAACGATCATAAAAACTATTAAGATAACAATTGGGACTTAGCTCTTACATAAAACCAAAGGCACCGTCACATAGTTCAATTTGATGTAACTAATTAAATTTCGTTTCTTTTGACACTTAGATCATTTAGCATATTCCACTCTACAATTGTAAGTTAGTGTCACGTTCTTAATTGGCTCTTGTCTCATTTGACACCTGCTGGAGAGTCTTGAGCCAAACTATGAACAGGCAACTGAATGCAGGCCCAATCATGGGATATCACTGTGTTAATGAGTAGCCAATGAGAAGCTGTTATCTGCTTGAGTACATACATATTCTTGGAGGCTAGCTTACAGGTCAGTGAAACCGCGAATTCTTTTCCGTCTCTAACTACGAGGCATTGATTTTTGCTGAAAAGAACTTTACTCCAACTCGTTTCAATGCCTTACGTGCACAAATGCAGACCTGGTTCTTGTTTATGGTCCGTGTGTACTTGTTAAGACACGTCGCTCGTTGGTAGGGCCCAGTAGTTTCCGCGAAAAAAAATTTTGCCCCACTTTGTTTCAGTGTCTTACATGCGCACCTGCAGCTCAACTTCTTGGCTATTGACAGAGTGTTTTTGTGCAGAGTCGTTATTCATTTGACTGTGACAATCAGTACACGGATAACTGTGACACAACACGTCTGTGATTTGCGGGTTTAACCTCAAGACGCTGGATGTTATGGTATCCAATCACTGACCCACAAAGCAGAGATGCAGGTGTGCACGTAAGGCACTGAAACAAAGTGGGGCAGAAATATTTTCACCAAAAATTCCCATCCCTGCCAATTACTGACAATGAAGCATAGCTGTATATGTGCACATAAGGCAATAAAAATGTGGTGCAATTTTTATTTTGCTCTAACTATACTTGTCAGGTAGTAGCCAGACGAAACTTGCGATCGAAGCGCTAATCCCCCGGAAGTCCAAACACTACGGAAGAAGACGGGTTCATTGACGTCAGGGCAGCCAATCCCGTGCAGACGTCCAAGACGGATGACTGTGCTTTTACTACTAACAGCCTCTGTTATGTGGTGGTTACGCAAGGCTGGATGTTCTACCTAACCCCTTCTCTCTCTCTCTCCCTCTCTCTCTCCCTCTCTCTCTCTCTCCCTCTCTACACGCATTCTTGAAGAGCGGTCCCAGCTGGAGCTGGAGTCTTCAGCTAACTGGTTTCTCCAAGAACGACTTGCTGGAGACTCAGCTCTTGTCTCACAGCCCACGACGTGCACTATAGTATGATGATAATTTAATTACTTATTAAGATGTAGAGGTACGAATATCTCGCGTATTCATCTGGCAACAACGTAGACTTCTCAGACCTTAGATGCAACTACTATAAGGGGGGAGCCACTAGGGCAACCCCCCCCCCCCAATAAAAAAACCAACCAAGGTCTTAAAAATTACAATTAATTTAATATTAAATAGTCAGTCATACTGTTAACAGTCTAATATGCTATGTTTAGCAATGAAATCTGCTAAAATAGCTCTATTTTGCAACTTGAAATCCAAAATTTTCCCGAAGGGGGACCCCCGGATCCCCCGCTTGAAGTAAGTGATCCTTTATAATATTCGCAGGATAGCCATCCTTCCCCCGTCTGAAATTCATAAATTCTGACCACGTTACTGATACAGGTAAGGGGTAGCTTGAGTATAACAGTATTCACAGAATTGTGCCCTCCCCAACTGTCCATTCTAGTTGTGCCAACGTCTCAGACCTATACGCAGACTGGCCAGAGTCGAATATCCATTGGCTCCTAACCGTACAAGTGGGTAGCCCCACGAATTATTTCATTATTTACTACTGGCTTGCAACATCCAAAGGTGTGTCAACACAGCTGCCGTCTAGTCACGGAAGTTACAGTGATATACAGGTTATCGGCGTTCAACCTGACCTACTATCAATACACGAAATACTTGTGCCTCTATTAATAGAGACCCCCGATTTTAGCAAGAACATTTTTGCATCAACTTGTATCAATGTCTTAGTTCCACTTCTGCAGTTTAGCTCCATTGTTATTAGCACAGTGTCTTCGTGTAAAGACGTTTCTCATTTGACTACACTAGTCAGAATAAGGTTACTTAATGCGACACGTCTGTGAACTGCATTAAAACGGTAAAACAGTAAAAACCAGCCAACCACTGAACATGAAACAGAACTGCATGTGTGCACACGAGACACAGTAGCAAATCTTTGCAGAAATATTTTCGCCGACTATAGGGGGTCCCTAATAATAAATAATATTGATATTAATAATCTGTCTGTTTGGTACCACTTCACGACAAAACATCTGGATCGATCCGAATGAAATCTGGTACAGCGGTATTGTGGAACCTGGCGAAGGACACAGACATAGCCATCTTTAGTAGAAGGCCGCGGCCTTAGATCTGGCAACCCTGCCAGGAACGGTTGTTTTAACACTTATTTTGTCTCGCCAAAGGCAGTGGCTTCTCCTGATTCGCCGGTATGTGGGGCAGAATAACGAATCAGGTACAGCCATTGTCTTTGGAGAGCTACAAGAAGTATTGAAATGACCCTTCCTGGCAGGGTTGCCAGATCTAAGGTCGCGGCCTTCTACTAAAGATGGCTATGGCACAGGGCAATTTTCACAAGAATATTTACGCAATAAGAGAAAGGACAAAATAATTTCATACAAACGTAGCTTGGTCGCTGACACGTGGGTGGTACAACTGCCATTCTTGCAAGAGCAAGTCACCTCGCTTCTTATACAGCTGATTAACTCATGGGAATCGTTAGGTGTGTCTTCTCACTAGAGACCTGAAAAATTCGCGGATTCAATGACCTGAAGGCTAGCCTCCAAGAATGTTTGTGAAATCGTGTAGACAGCTGCCATTTATTAGCTGCTCGCTGACACAGTAAAATGGACCTGTATTCAGCTACAGTTTTATTATTGGCTCAGCTACTTACAGGAAATGTCGAGAAAGTCAACGGCCAATTGCGAACGTAATACAAACCTATAGTTGCTGGAACTCTAGATTGCGCATAAAAGAAACCGCGGATTTTTCAGGTCTCTACTTCTCACAAACTTATAAATAGGGATCTTCGTTTTCCGGGAAAAGAATTTTGCCTCAGTTTGTTTTAGTGCCTTGCGTACACATCTACAATTTTCTTCGTGACTATTGGCAGCTTGTCTTTGTGAAGATCCGTATCTCGTATGACAATACAATATTGTTCCTGCAACACCTCACGTCTGTGATTTACCGGTAGAATCCCAAGGCTCGAGAGAGTTAAAATATCCAATCACTGACCACGAAGCAGAACTGTAGATGTGCACGTAAGCCACCGAAACTAAGTGGGGCAAAATTCTTTTCTCGAAAAACCGGAGTCCGTCTTATAGCTTAAAAGTTGAGTAAATGAGAGATTTTGGTCAGCGCTTAACATTGAGGTCTTTAGCGCTGGTGAGCGGTGACATGATATGGGTATGGAGCAGCGTCTGAATGAAAGGGCGGCGGAAAAGGGAGATCCCCGAGAAAACCCGTCAATGAACGGCATCGTCCGGCACAAATCCCACGTGCGAAAATCCGGGACCGACCCCGCCGGGAATCGAACCCGTGTCGCCATGGTGGGAGGCGAGAGGTCTGACCCCTCGGCCACCGCGGACCCCTTAAAAGTTGGGTCCTATACCGTACATCCGATTGTTATGGAACTTTGGTGAGATCAAGGGCGCCCTTCTTACAGATTGTGAAAAGGCGGGGGGGGGGGGGGCAAGATCATAATATATGTTTATGTCAACAGGAACGGATATAGTCTGTGTATAAGTTTGTAGCCCCTGGCATATTACGAAACATGAAACCGTGTAGATTATGAAACTTCTCAAAATGCAAATAGTTTGTTATACGTTTTATTAAAAAAAAATTAAACACATTGTGGGACATCTGTTAGGGGGGATCAGGCAGCACCCTGCCACCCCCCCCCCTCCTTATGGGTGCCCTTGGGTGAGATTATGTGCGTCTACCCGCGAAGGTTAATGACAAAAACAACTGTATAGAGGATGGTTAGATCGTGGCAAGGGGGCATAATGGGGTACCCGAAAAATTATCGTATTAAATAAAAAACGACGCGAACTAAGTCGCGAGCAATAGTTAGCGCATGTTAAATATAGTACACGTCAGGAAGCTCGAATGTTATTAGTTTGGCAACGGCCAATTTTCACTACTAATTGCGCCGATGTTGGTAAGGTGTACAACTTGCACTGGAGCTTATTAAACCCAACGTTCTCTTTGTTAAGTTACTTGCTTGCAACAACGTACCATAGAGGTCAATTTTTTCTAGCCAAACTCGTTTATAGGAAATGTGATAATTACAGCCACGATTTTGTGAGGGAAAAATTATTGTGCCGTTTGGTTTGCACGCCTTACGTGCACATCTGCAGCTCTGCTTAGTGATCAGTGATTGGATGTTTCAACCATCACGTGTCTAGGTGTTCTACTGGTCAATCACAGACGTACGTTGTTACAATAACCTGATTCTGTTTGGTGTAAACAATTATAGACGTGTCAAAGTAAATACTTGCTATCAATAATCACGAAGCAGAACTGCCTTTGTGCATGAAGTCATTGAAAGAAAATGGAGCAAAAAAATTTGGCGGCCTCTATATGTAGGTAAGGTTAATCCTACTGCAGGTTAGGAAGTTCAGTTTTATTAGGTTGGCAGGAGACAATTACTCTATATGTAGGTAAGGTTAATCCTACTGTAGGTTAGGAAGTTCAGTTTTATTAGGTTGGCAGGAGACAATTACTGCCGATAGTTTGCACTGGTGTCGGCAAGGTTTCGAATTTACGCAGAGATCCTTTCTTCGACCATGTTCGGTTGGACAGCCGAAGTTATCTCCCTGAGCTTCAGCATAAATTTGAACCCTTGCCTATACAAACGTACGCAGAGTAAAATTTAAAATTTTCTTGCCAACCTCGGATATAAAAAAAATGTGATAATCTACTTAGCCTGAATTAGTAAAGTTATAGAAGTCGCTAATCGAGGTAAATTTTTCTATGTTATTATGAGCGAGTTCTCTGACTCTCCCCTGGGAACGCCACATTCGCTGGAGCAGTGCAAAGTTGCCGCAATAAAATCTTTGTTTAAATATGAGCCACTGCACAGAACTTTTAAATTTAAAAGTTACAGCAATGGCAACAAAAGTTGTGTTACTGTTTTAAGGGAGCCCGTAATAAAATAAATTCGTACTTTTACAAGAAAAAACTGGTAAACTAATGTCAAAACATCTATCAGTTTAGGCGTTTCAACAAGAATGCCGCAGGTAATTAAATTGGTCTAAATTTTCGAAATACCAGTTGGAACTAGTGGGATGAATTTTAATGAGCAAAGCGATGTGAAACAAATAACCTTCAACGGTCTGTTACATTTTACAAACATAATTTCTAGGAAACAGGTTGCCAAAAACATTTTGTGACACTTCAAACAATTGAAGGTCTTGGTGGATGAAGGAGGCATGTCATATTTATGAACTTCTCAGAAACACGCAATAAAATTTACTTTAGACGAAAAATTCCAAAATGTGTTTAAACCTTCTCAATACTTGTAATATGTTCGTAGCATATGTAAACTAAATCATGAAGATTCATCAAGATGAATAAGCTATAAATAGCTTTTTTCTCAGAAGTTTACAAATGTAACAATGTTCAGCCACCAATCCCCTCAATTGTTCTAAAGTGTACAAGAGTTGATTTGTAAGTGCAAAATTATAATTTGTAAATATACAAAAATGTTTGTAAATACACAAACATCTTTCTTACAAGCATTTCCTGTAAAATTTACGATATTTTTGTAAACTTACAAAAAGTTTTTTTTTTGGAAACTATTTACCACAGATTTTATTTGTAAGAGTACTTTTTTTTTGTACAGTGTAGACGTTATAACAGCTTGTCTTTACGTCGAGACATCACTTATTTAACTGAGCCAATCAGAACTAAGTTATTGCAACACCACGCGTCTGTGATTAGCGGGTAGAAGCCTAAAACGTTAAAAGTTTAAAACATCCAATCATAGATCACGAAGGACGGCTGCGTGTGTGAACGCAACGATTGAAATAAGCTGGGTCAAAGATATTTCTGCTGAAACTACCGGCTCCCAGATGTAAGATGAGTTCAAATGAACTTTACATCTCGTCGACAGCGAACTCACTAAAGACGGCCTTGCACAACTTCTCACAATGACACAAAACATTGATGGCTATAAATATTTCGTGAACTTTAATAATAATCTTACAAGGAAATAAATAAAGTATTTTGACATATTATAACATACCGTCGTTGATTGTATGAAACCTCCTATGTGCCAAATTATAAATATTATGTTAAAGTTATTTTCTCTGTGTCTGTGCTTGTAATACAGTTTAGACAGATGGATAGAAATTATGCTTTTATGACATTTCACTGTAGTTATTAACAAATACCGTAACACTGTTAGTGGCTACATGTTTTTTGTCTGTTCTGAAAAAATTTGATTATAATACATAGGAGATTTCATAAAATCAGTGACGATACGCTGATCTGCTTTCGAGTACATCTCTGACAACAGAGTCTTTTATTATTAGTACTATTAGTATTATTAATAGTACTTTTAGTATTATTGTAATTATTATTAATAATATCAATATTAATATTATTATTAGAGATAATAGTAAATCGTGAAAATTATTTGAGCCGACATTACCATTACTTTGGTAACACTGTAGTTTATCGCAGCATGTATGATTGGGTGATATACGGCTGACACTCCATCATCTGTTTGTAGACCAGTAAATGGCATTAAATATTACAATTAGCTGGATTCTTATTGGCTCAGTCAAATAGGGCAACAGATCCACGCACAGGAAAAAGCCAGTGAGCTATTGAAAAGCTGAACGGGCGTTGAAACCCAGCCAACAGTTGCGTTTTCCCACGATAAACCATCACCTCTAATTATTATTACTGAACAGTGAGACGGAAGTTAACCATTTTATCTACAACATATATGAATACACTCGGTTTCCGTCCACAGCACTGGCCCCAAACACTGACAAAAAAGTGTTTAGGCGGGAGATAGTTTAGCAAACAAATATCATAACATTAGATTGTTGAATTCGCCTCATAACTTATACCACGCCGTCTTCTCGTTTACAACTTGTATAATCAGGTCTCAACCTGCAGTGCTTGTATATATGAGTGTCTGTCAGTGCGTTTGTTTAGACAGTTGCAGGAAAACAAGCTGAATCTTTATGACAGACGACTTGCATATTAGTTCTGCTGTTATGAATATTACGACCCGAAGGGCTTATTTAGGTCTGCAAATAGATGCGTGAGGCTACGAGAATGGACATCAAGTTTTGGTTAATTACCACATAAGTGAAAGAACCCCCTATTGGTGACTCGTGGGTTGTTGCCAGGTAGGACTGCAGTTGTCAAGAGCTGTACAGGGTTGTGCGCTGGTTGACTCTACAGCCACTGACACGCTGATGTGCAGGTGCCCCTTACTACTGAGTGGTCACAACACATCTAGTAGCCGGCAAATATTTCATGCTCGTTGGTCTACGGCGCGTTCATCAAGAGTGTACAGTTCCGACTATCTGCAGCCCCACCTGGCAACAACCCACGAGCCGCC
>PNEQ01096636.1:0-61821 GCA_003012365.1 Medauroidea extradentata | reverse complement strand
CTAGAACCGTAATGAACATTTTTTTTGGGACAGCACCACACATACTAACTAGAACCATAATGAACACTGTTTTTGGGACAGCAGCACACGTACTGGCTAGAACCGTAATGAACATTTTTTTTGGGACAGCACCACACATACTAACTAGAACCCTAATGATCACTGTTTTTGGGACAGCAGCACACGTACTGGCTAGAACCGTAATGAACATTTTTTTTTGGGACAGCACCACACATACTAACTAGAACCCTAATGATCACTGTTTTTGGGACAGCAGCACACGTACTGGCTAGAACCGTAATGAACATTTTTTTTGGGACAGCACCACACATACTAACTAGAACCATAATGAACACTGTTTTTGGGACAGCAGCACACGTACTGACTAGAACCGTAATGAACTTTTTTTTTGGGACAGCACCACACATACTAACTAGAACCATAATGAACACTGTTTTTGGGACAGCAGCACACGTACTGACTAGAACCGTAATGAACATTTTTTTGGGACAGCACCACACATACTAACTAGAACCATAATGAACACTGTTTTTGGGACAGCAGCACACGTACTGACTAGAACCGTAATGAACATTTTTTTTGGGACAGCACCACACATACTAACTAGAACCATAATGAACACTGTTTTTCTGACAGCTCTACACATTCACGGACTAAGTGAAAATGTGGGTATGTTTACAAATCCTGTTAGTTGTTTTTTTTTTTTTTGCATGCTTGAGGGTTACTTTCCTCTCTGACATCACAAAGTAGGAGGGCTGATCTAGATAACGACATGGCACCAGGAATATTATGCAACATCCAGTGCAGGTGTGGTCAACCAAACACACATTAATTTCTCACAGTAAGAGCGTATCATCATGTGTACCATCAAATTAGATGGTGAAGAGAGTTTGAACATTATACCATGATGTCAGATCATTGGATTTTGTTCAGGCGAATCAAAGAAGCAATATGTTGCGAATATTAAGGAAATTTAAGTGTGGTTGTATATGCCCCCCATTGTAAGAAAATTCAGTTACATGAAGTCTCGAGAGCCCAAGGGGGCGTATACGACCAATGTAAATTTTGATAAAATTTTAACATTTAAGCTAACAAAAATGATGTACAGTAACGGCAATCATTGTGTTTTACTAGAAATAATGAAATCATGCCCAAAAGTTTATTGGTCGAGACAGTAATCACGTGCATATATTTTTGATCATTAAAGTGATAGTACTGTGGTGCAGGCCCACTTTCTAACCTTTTTAACGATGTTGAGATAGTTATTTTCTTGAACTTGGTTTTGGTTGTATATTTGGAGGGAGAGGATAGGAAAATGAATGAAGGCTCAATTTTAGATAAGCACCTAACTAGCATTTTGTTTATGTATACAAGGAAAGTTCCAAAATTCCCGGAACCACTGCTTCTTTAATTTGGCCTGCCTTGTGTCTTCTTCTTCCCTCCCACAACACACATGCACTTGCAAGCGTACAAAGCAGGGCAATTCTTTCCTTTTTCGTCCGATAAATTCCACAACTGCTGAACATTGTGTAATCTTAGTACAAATTTCGACAGTATAAAAATAAACTTTACATAGGCTTTTAGGGATGTTTGTTAAAAAATTATATGAAAACACTTGTTTTGTGTTTTGATTTTCAGAAAAATTTCCAGGATAAAGGAGGGGCTTATAGAGCCTAAATACAATCTTGGTGGTGTGTATTTTTTAATTATGACATATTCTCTAGTTGTATTACTTATAAAAATGTGTGACACCATTCATGCCTAAAATGCATCCTTAGGGTGATATGTCTGTATTGAAGTATATCCAGTTAATTGCACATTTTGAAAAACATATGTTCAAAGTAACCACAAAAGACTCTGAAAACTATTAAATTGACACTGTTCTTAGTGCTGTGTTTATCATTAACAAAAAATGTATTTGTGGAGAAATAAGGGCTGCAAATCGTATGTTAAAAAAAAAAAAAAACATTTCTCTATCAGGGATTCATCAACATTCATGTGGCATGTTATTAAGAAGCACTTAAAAATAATTTTAAAAGTCTTTACTGTTCTCACCTTAACCACATCCATTGTAGAGTAATAACTCAAATGCTGAAATTACAGTACCAGGAAATAACATGACTTGATTTGTAGGCAACATGCAAGTCAATTTAGATGACCAGAAGTCGTTAGCAGACGGTGCTAAAACAAGATTCCACAATAACCTGCTTAATCGGTTGTGTTACAGAAGGAAAGTAATTGTGTGAGGCGAGTGTAGATGGAGCCTGGTGTTATTAGTTAACCATTTCACCTTTAATACCCACACATGATAGTCATATTGTTAAACTGAATACAGCACACTGACTTCACTGATATGGTCTTCACCTTTGGCTTGTTAATGAACACTACCTACTTTGTACCAAGCCCATTGTGTGTCCAGCAGTATCCTGTCACTACCAGATGATGAGAGCTCACAATTATTGTGCCGTAAAATACAAATATGTACAGTTTGCTGCATGTAACTCTTCGTCTATCTCGCAGCCAGTGCGTTGTTGTTATTCGTGGTTTTGTAGTTTCCAAAATGGGTACAAACACCAGGGTAAATGCAGACGGTTATCCTGTTGTCAGTGGGTTAACTGGAAAAGCTTGCTATGCGTCAGCCCTCCTGGACTGACATGTAGTTAAAATTTTGAGAAGATACAGAGGTCTCCTAACCCACTGTAAGCACTCCAATCTTCCTCTGCATCACTGTAGTTTATCGTGAAAAAATGTACACTGTTCCAGGAATTGACTAAGGGATTTTCTACCAGAAATGAAAACTGACTCTTCCAAACAACACTCCCGATTTATTTAACTGAGGTTTACATTCACGTCTGCGTTATTTCTATTCGTTATTGTGAACTCGGTTTACTGAAAAAAAGTCAGTATAAAAACGCAGCACAAGTCCACGAGGATAGAAAATGAAGAAACAACGCTGCATCTACGGCCTATGAGTATGGATGGAAAAATTTAGTCGGAGAGTCCAGAGAAGTTGTCCGAAAATGAATTAAAAAGAAAATTAGGCCTCTGTGATGTCCATACTCGTGAAGTCCATCACTCCTGAATCAAATCTTGAAGAATTGGAGCCGCAGCCCCCTTACACGACTACACCCACGTGTCTAGAATATTTCTGCAAATGGCGGAGGCAAAACTCCCTAGAAGGATTCACACACGCCATCCCAGACTGTGCTTCTATTGGCAGGCTGACATCTTGTGATTTCAATACCACCGACCCCTCTTAGAGTCGGATGAAAAAATATGGCGTAGAAAATTTGGAACGACACAAAAATTAACCGGAAAATACCAGAATACACAACAAAGCTAAGGTTACCCCTGCCCAAGACCAACCGGCAATAACATTATAGATTAAAACCTTGCTACTTTTAGATTATTCTACACAATTAGAACTCGCAACAGCTTTTTTCTACTTTCCCTTTCCCAAACCGAGACCACTAAAAAGAAAATTATAATTAGTTAAAATTCTGCAAAAAAAAATATATATATATATATATATATATATATATATATA
This sequence comes from Medauroidea extradentata, assembly GCA_003012365.1. Classification (NCBI taxonomy): domain Eukaryota; kingdom Metazoa; phylum Arthropoda; class Insecta; order Phasmatodea; family Phasmatidae; genus Medauroidea; species Medauroidea extradentata. The sequence goes on along the minus strand of PNEQ01096636.1, from coordinate 58,253 downwards.
TATATATATATATATATATTATTTTTACAATACCTGCCTGCATAAAGCTTAACTAAAAAAATTACATAGGAAAAACATATTACTGCAATGCTGCAAGCTGTGCTCCAAATGCTGCAACAGTTGTGGTTACTGCAAAAATGATACAAGATGGTTAAGCTTATTTTCAAGTGCTTCTTATTAATATGTCACATAAATGCAGATTACCCAACAGTACAAACAATTTTTTTTTGCAGCATAAAGGTTGCAAATAAAATTTTTGATAGCATTTACACAGCCTTTAGAATTATGTTTATTTAATAGTTTGTGGGCTACTTCGAAGGGACTTGGGATGCACTTTGTATGGTAAGTTGTATGTATGGTTTCACCTTATTTTATTGTGAGGAGCATGTCCACGTATTTAAGAAACACCATGTATGTTATGTACAGTGCAATATTTGAATTTAGCGTAAATATTATACAGGCTATTAACGATTCTTGAATAATATAATTTGGCTGCAGAGTGTATTGTAGTAAGTTACATCTGCTTTTAAATTAACATACATAGCTGTTACTAAACTTACTCGTCAACATGCAGATTATCTGCTTTAGGCTGACCACATATCCTACATTACTCAGTAGCTCATTATCTATTGAACAATTACGCATTAAGTTAAGTCCTTACCTAACTTCACTTCACTGAGTCGTTTTGTTAGTGTGTCTATGCGTCAATGCTGTAATTTACTTAATTCTATCCTCTGATTTGTTTGGTATCATTTGAAACCTTGAATGCCTACATCACATAATTTTATCGCACAAGTACAAGATCTACAAAACAAAATAATTTATACCATTAAAAACACCTTAGGAAAGGTTTAAATCAACTACAAACACTTGGAAATTAACAAAAAAATTAGTAAATTCATTTGAACAAACACTGACTTTTATAGGTACAGTTCAGCTGATTCTTGTGAGTACCGTAGGTAAATTTGCCTCGTTTATAGAGTTGTCATTTTATGTCGTTCTAAAGAGTTTAAAACCAGAATCATTTTCTGGTGAAACTGTTTTGGATTTTTTCCAGATAGCATCTGATAAAATGGCAACTATCAGCAATCTTCCTCATGAAGTACTTTGTATTGTGTTTGGTTATCTCAGCATTGATGATTTGGTGGACTCTGTTCCAAACGTATGCCACGAATGGAAGATGGCTTCAGAGGATGTATTACTGTGGAAGAAGAGGACATTTAGACTTACAAAGGATAAAAAGGTCGCGGATGTGATTTACTATTTGAAGAAACTTCCAAGGCTCTACCATTTAGACCTCAATACCATTACTAATGATGAGTATGTAAAAATTGATGAAATTCTTAAAATTGTTTCTCAGAGGTTCCCAGAGCTTCAAAGCTTGTCCCTTGGTATATGCGCACTGTTTTCGTATAGACTAATGAGTAGATTCCTTCGTACAGCAAGCAATCTTAACTCACTAAGTTTATTAGTCAATGAAAAATATCCAAAACTTCTGAATTCTCTGTGTAATGCAAAAAAATTGAAACATTTGTCACTGAGTAACTTTGCAGTACTTGACCATGGCTTTACAGAGTTCATTTGCAATACTGTTCGGAGTTGCCATTTATTGGAAACACTGAAGCTTTCTCTGTGTGTTGGTGATGTACATAAAATGTTTCAAATTCTGGAGGTGGCAAGACATATTCTTATATATTTTGAAATTTATACTTATCATACTTTTCAACAAACGTTACTGCAAAATGTTTTTGTCCAGTGCTACAAGCTCAAAACTTTAAAGTTTTCAACAAGGGAAGTACCGTATGAATTGATAGATTTAGCAAATTTTGGGAAACTGCCTTGTCTGAAAGAGTTAGATGTGTCAAATTTTCCACTTATGCCTTGTTCATTGTCTCAATTATTTTTTCATAACTCTTGGGAACAGTTAGAAGTACTCAGCCTAAAAAGTGTTTGCGCGCTAGAGAATACCTTTTTGCGTCAAGTGTTTGAAAGATGTCCAAACCTGCAGTCGTTAGATGTTAGCCATAGCAACATTTCAGATTTTGGAATCAGCTACTTAAGTGAACATTGTCCTAAATTACGACATTTATGTACATCATACACAAACTTGACGGATGCTTCTCTTGTTAACCTTTGGAAATGTCCGGTGTTAGAAACATTGTTGTTATTTACCTGTCGTAGATTCACATCTAATGTTGTGTATCACATTGCTAAGTGTGCAAATCTGAAGTTGATTGATTTGAGCAACAACCCTTGGTTGACTGACAGAGGAGTTGAAGTAATATTAAAGTGCCCCAAACTTGAAACACTCAAAATAGGTTTCTGTGAAAGTGTTAGCGGAATTTTTTTTGACAAGGTAAAAAGTTTTCCATCAACTATTAGAGAAATTGAACTTAGTCAGTTTGTCCATGAAGATTTTTATTGTGCTACTTGTGAAAAATTACCATTATTAAAAGTTACGACTGTAGATAAGTATAGTGAGTATAGGCTCACTAATGACTCTTTAGCTTATCCACGATAGTTTGAAATTTAATCACACATGGAGCCTGTTTACATTGTAATATACAAAAACATTCTTAATGTATTGGTTTCAGAAATACCAACGTATCAAAATGTGTGTATGCTCACTATCAAGTTGCTTGCTGCGAAAGCTTACAAGAAAAGTATGCTAAAAAAAATTGTTGGAATTAAAAAATATAGATTTTTTTAATTTAGAAAATTTTCAGAAAAAAAAAATTAGCATAATATAGTTTCTGTTTTCGAGGTATCTTAAAATATCATGTAATATATGTATAAAGTATTGTGTTGTGTGGATAAAGTTGCTGTATTAGGTGCTAATGATGATAAAATCCTTGTACTGTGGTGCTATGTGAAGTATAATGTTTATGCATAGTCTACCCATATAATGTATAGGGCCTACTCTCGTGTGAAAAGAACTCTGTGTAAGATGCAATTATAGCATGCTATAACAACATACGTAAACAATTAAAAATTTTAGAGGATGAATTACTGACTGAGGGAGAGGTATGGTACTTGCTCTGTAAATTCCCATCAGTTTGACCACTGCAACCGAACTGTATAACAATGTTGGCATCAGTGAAAGTGAAGAAACATAACGTGCTCAGAATTACTTGGTGAACAAAACAGTTGCTGGAAGGGTACATACATTCTGTTTCATGTAACCCTAGAATTGTACTATGTGGCAAAACAAAATTGTGGGAAATTTTTCCGTTGTGTCTTGAGGAATAAAAATGTTCAATAACATTTTACTTAGTTAATTTTTGTATTTTAAATAATTTATACATCATACTATTACATGTAATTTTTCTATACTGGAGCTTTAATATTGTAACCAAAAATATTTCACTGTTAAAACAATTTAACCTGGCCTACAGTTTATGCTCCTACGTTAATATTGTTCCTAATGCAAATAAAATTAATGCACACCAATTATGGACAAAATATTGAAAGGGGCCTGTTCTCAGGAAAGAGCCACAGATCTTACAGGGGTTTAGTACAGGCCTGCTTGCTTGGTGCCACATATTTCAGAACATTAACAGTTATTGCCCATAAGAAGCTGTAACATTTTACTGAAATAAAGTATAACCCTGTAGCATGATACATTAATAAATTAGTCTTAACACAAGGAAAGGGTGTAGAGTCCTGGCATTGTTCATATTCTTTGCTAGCTAACATTTGCTGTATTTCCTGGCATATTCCCCTGATTATCATTTAATTGAATACCTGTTGCTTTGCAATGTGCATGGGGAAGGGAGTTGGGGGTTATGGGATCCCACATAGTATGTGAGACAGTATGTCAGGCTTTGGGCTTAAAGCCTTTTGAGTTAAAAGTGTCTCTTTTCACTGACTCGTGAAGTGTCATTCAGTAATGACCCCTTGTTGTGTACTTAACGCTGTGCGCAACTGATGTGCAAAGTAGTACCAGTGTATCTGGTATAATGGGAATATGGATACATGGAAGTAGTCCCAGTCTTCAACTTCAGTGGAATCCAATTAGCGACTGTGTAAGTTGGTGTCTCTTGTGTGAGTCATTCGAAAAATGTACATAATGTTCGTATTCTGTAAACATCCCTGTATAAACTGGTATTATTATGATGCAACATGCAGAAAAACACCACATTTTTAATGTCAAGTGTGCCATATTCTGTCGACAGCAGATTCTTTCGCACTTTTGTCGCAATTCAGTGGCGTTGGCGTGATGATGTTGCTGGTGCCGGACACTGCTGACGTATATACGCAAGTATTTAGGGGCTATAGTTAGGTCACAAATCTAGACTTCAATGTTGAACGTAACAAAACAGATGGCATCGTAGTGTGGATAGTAATCTAAGATTCTCATTCTTTACTGTCGGAGACACAATGTTCAAAAAATTATGCTGCTCTTAGTGCCGCCGTTCATGTCGTTACTTTAACAGGTAGTTTTCCTACAGAATGTTGCCTGCCCACATGTGGTGTGGGTTTCCCAGGACTGCTTTCTCGCTGTTGATACCCTTGCTTGGCCTGTACAGTTCCCAGACTTGTTTCTTATTCAACATAATATGTGGAGCTGATTGGGATGGGAACTTCAGCTATTATCATGCATTTTGGACAACTAGTGAATTGCATAGAGTTGATATTTTTTTGGAAAGTTGTGCTGTACTCAATAATATGACAGAGTAAATGTCAAATGAGAAAATAATGTGCAGAGAACAAAAATGTGTCATGTGAGTAGGTAGAGTCCATTTCCACTGTACGAAAGAGTGAGATAGTTCAGTTTAATGTTGGCACTGGCCGAGTATGGATCAGCTAGAGTTGCGTAGCACGTGAATTATGCCTGTTGAAAAAGCATTTCTCACAACAACGGAAGTGAAAAATGTTTATCAGAGAGCAATGTTATCCATTCTGTATGTAACGTGCCAGTAGTATCATAGTTTCTCTCCCTCGGTCTCCACCCCTACTTCTGTCAACACAAAGTTGTGCAAAGATTATGTTAAATATCACTTGGTGTTTACCCTAACAAATATTTAATTTTTCTGATGTACTGTAATTTGTACTGATGGGCCATGTAATTTCCATGTGTAAAACAAATAAAAAACAAACAAAAAACATGGTCTACATGTGTATTGTTTGTGCAAATATATTTTTATGTTCGATATATATATTTGTTAGAAGTATAGTAAAAATGTCTATTTAAATTTTATTTGGTATATATGTTTAATTTGATGAACATATTTCATGCAAATATTGAGGCAGATTGTTGAATTTATGGTTTTCAGTTACCTAATATACTGTATGTATATAAGTTGAATTTTGTGTCATATTGATGAAAAATTTTTAGTTTGTGAAGTTATGGTGTTTAGATATAATTAGATACTGTACTGTTTTATTTTACATGTATACATGTGTATATATATTCAAAAGCCAAACTGATATGCAAGTTAGTACATTTAATTGGTTAGCAGAACATTCTATAGCAATCACTGAGCAGCATGAAATTTGACAGATTTAAAACCAATGGCCGTAAATATAAGGAAATATACTCTTGCGAATCCGTCAAATTAGTTAATCCTCACACTTAAGGTCTAACATTGACATAGGGAAGTTATATTTTTAAGCTAAGTGGTAGCTGGGTATAGTCAGCAAAATCAGGGCATACTTTATTAGTTGTTAGAATAGCACTGAACAGAGAAGTGGATAATTTAATATGGTCTCTGGCCCCACATCCTAGGATGTAATTAACTATCCCATATGGACATTAGACAGGACGCCACATTTCCTTTATTTCAGAAGTTGAGAAACCAAAATGAATAAACAGTGCCAAAATGTTGAAAAACTATATGAAGCAGAGAAAAATTAACTAAATATAACTTTCCTACATAAGTTACATGCAAATTAATATCTTGGTGTCATACGTGTACATTCTGAAATTATGTGAATTATGTGTGATACTGAATTTTTATTTTTCAGGTGACATTAAAATGAATTGCTGTGGAATAATAGTTTTCCTTGATCCTTTCATTACATCTAAAATTATGTGAATAAAGCTGTCCCTTATGGTAAATCTAAAAAATAAAGGTGATGACTGTAGAACAATTCCCCTCCCAGCCTAATGTATACTATATAGTCCAAAAACATAATGAAAAAGGATTTTTTATACTAATATTTATAAAAAAATCTCATAAAATACGCTTCCCCCACTTCTCTAGAGTTCGTCCCAGAAAAAAATTTAAAAATGAAATAGTAACAACAAAAAACACAGACCAAACTTTTAAATAGAAGATCACAAAAGTTCTGATATTATACGCAAAATTTCCCACAGCACACTAAAGTATTCTATTGGTTTTCTCAGAAATAATTCAGGAATAACATTTAAAAATTCAAAATCTCAAAAATTGTGCAATGTACTATCAAAAATATAAGACCAGAATTTAAAAACCATAACATGTTTCATAACTTTTCCAAAATAATGTATTTTTCTATCCCTAAGATTTTCCCAGGAGTAACGAAGACTACGGCAAAATTTTTTTCCCAGAAATAAATCCAAAATATATTTAAAAACATTGCAAATAAAGAAGTATGCATACAACAATAAGTGTTAGAATGAAAATCAAAGCAGAAATATTTCCTATATTACATACAGCCTAAGTTCACAAAAATACACTAGGGTTATTTTCTTAAACAACCTCTGAGGGGCCATAAAAAACAGGAATGAATTGTAAAATATTTTTACTGCCAAAAGATACATTTCTACATAATCATCACACAAATTGAAACACTTGTCATATCTTGTGCAAAAAAGCTGCCACACTGTGAAAAACTGAAATGTGCTGAAACTGCAGTATTTATTTTATTTATTTATGTATATATTAACTTATTTACAAAGTTCAGCACTAGGCTAGTTTACAATTTTCCGTGTTTACATGCTTACAAAATATGGTACTGAATTATAATATTACAAAGTTACAAAACAAATGCTAAAACACTTGATAACATCTATTATTGCGCAAGAAAAATAATGTGTGATGCTAATATAAAAGATAATTTAATTAGTGTATGAGATCATTGTTAATAAATAAAAATTAAGTCATTAGTTATTCCAGAATTATGCATATATTGTAAACTATGTATATTTCTTTAAAATACATAAAGTAAAATATTAGAAAAATTATGAAAAATATGAAAAAAAAAAAAAAATGAAAAAATTATAATGCAGGTAAGCTCCACAGTTTAATGTGGTGTGTGGTCACAGTTACTGCAGGTAAGTATTATACGCTTACTGTTTGTGTAGCAGTGCGTGGTACCATGTTTTAAATATTTCTATTGAATTGCACTGCTGTAAGTTGTTAGACATGACATCCCAAAAATGGCTCGCCTGGTAGCTAAAGGACTTATCTTAAGTGTTATTTTTTGTATGGCTTACAATTTCCCCGAACTTCTCTATTGCTTCTTGCAAGAGAAGCAATCTGGTGGGAGTGAGATTCTCTCTGATGGTCACGCCAGTGCCCTTCAGGTTTTTCTTCTTGTAGAAAACATTTCTCTTCGTTTCTGGTAGGAGACAAACTTCACATTGATTGGCCTAACTATACTCTCTCTTTTTTTCCGTACTCTATGGCTGTCATCAATGTCTCATATCTCTAATGCAATTCCTATCTGTTTGCTCACACGCACGACAAGTATGTCCGTGTTTTCCGTCGGCTTCTCTTCCATCCCAAGTATGCGTAAACAATTTCTGCTCGAATACTGTTCTAGTTTGTCACTACGTTTTGCGCACTCACTTTAAAGTTTTTTTACTTTGGTTTCCAGTTCCTGGATTTTTGAGATTGTTGTCTTGCAAGCACTGATATTGAAATTAATAGGTTTCTCCAAGGCCTCTATAACTTTTTTTGTGACAATTTCTGTAACAACCTCAGCGATAGGTTTTATTACGTCGCTATTACTGAGCAGTTCTTGTACAGTATCGCGAATTACTTGCGAGAGTTTGCCACTTTGTTCACCCCTGGCTAAGCTGGGCACTGCATCTGTAGACATTGTACGAAATATGCTTTTTTACACAGCACAGCAACCAAATAATATTTTTGAATATAGTGATTAATACGTTGCTGCCGGTTCACTTAACACAATCAAGATCACAATCCTTGTTACCACTTGCAGACATACTTTCCTCGGAGTGATGCTTCCTCACTCCTAGCCACTAGTCACCATGTGCTATGACTTCGTTGGTGTGACAGAACAACTGACATAGGAATTTCAACCACAGCAACTTACGTCCCGTCAAACAAAAAGAAACTGGCGAAACTAGGCTCTACAGCCGAGACACAACGTTACAAAGGACTAGAAGTCCATAATGGAAAATAATTACAACCAATACAGTGTGAAATATTTTAGTTTTAAACATCACTGCAAATACAATGATATAAAATATTGTCACCTACCTAATTCTAATCCAAAACAATGACCAACTATAACATATAATTTTTTTATCAAAATTACTTTGATTAAAAGGGTGTCATACATTGGTATGGCACAGCTATGATAAAGAAAGTTACAATAATTTGCAACATTACATAAGATATTTCCAGGAAAAATAACAAATTGTATGTAAAATTATTGTAGTTTTTTCCCAAAAAATAAATAATTGTATAGTTACAAGGGTTTGAATATTATGTAATACAACAATTTCAAATTTATTTTGGTAAGGATTTCTGTATTTTTTACAATGCCGAAGATCTTACCAGATAATATTTTCTCTAGGCTAACAGAACAGACACAAGTACAACAAATTGTTGATGAACAGGAACAACAAACTATTCGAAGATCCACCGCCAACTTGATGTAGCTGTGTGCTCCATTTCCTAGTGAACAAACTGCCTGTTACAATCTCACTCAGAGTAAAAAACATACAAGAAACCCAGACCACACAAAGTGACCACAGTAACTTTCATTACAAACTGTGCAATTCAGAGTACCCACGTACACCGCCAAGTTTAACAGGTCAGTCTGCACCCACAGTACAATTATATATGATTACCAAACACTTGGAAAACATAAGTGGGTGCTAGTAATATTCATAAGAGGGTAGATAATTACGACTTAAGGGCTTGTTCCCGAGTTTTTTTCAGACTGGTGCCAATAACTCAAATATTTTTTAACCAAAAGTTTTGAAAAAATTTGAGTCAATGTCTAATCACACGATGCACAATATTGTTGATGCGTTTTTTTTTTTTAAAATAATGTACTATTCGCCAGCAAAAAAATAATTTCCTTCATTTTTGCTTATTTTCACGACGAAAAATGCGGTACTTTGGGTAATGAAATCTAAAAAAACAGTTCAGTTTAATTCTACAAAAAAATTCAGCTAAAAATTATAACATTTAAGTGTCAAAACTGTGCAGCGAAATTTTGATATGAGTATTAGGTAGCAATAAAAAAAATATTTTCGAAATCACTGCAAAACTCCGTAACAAGGCCTTAATGCCACTTCGTAGCCAGGTCAATATTACATTCCTAATCATGAACAGGAAGGGAATCAGTATCCTGACATTTACGTGGAGTGACTTAGGAAAACATGGAATATGGGCAGTTGGACTTGGAATGTGAATTTGTTGTGTTACCACTATGCATCTTTATTCCTTCAGTCACTAACAAGTACAGTATTACATATTTTAATATGTATTTAAGCACACACATGTTTTTCACATCCCAAAATATCACAACGTCCCACTTACCAGAAAGCATTTGTTGAATATTGGTGGTAGATCTTGCTGATATAAAGCATAGTCCTTCATAACTTTACAGGGATAAGTTTTTTTAAAGTGGCATGTTTTCCACAACATGTAGATTAATTCATTTGTTTGATGAAATATATGATTTTTTGGAATGAAGAACTGTAGAAGAAGTTGTAATTGTTTGATTGATGTTTTTAACTCTTCAGAAGGAAAATTCTTCAATTAAATTTTTGTTAAGTCCATGCTGACTATATTTTGTCTATAGTATGTAGTACACAGTAATATCTCTACGTGCAAGCCATAAGTAATTTAAATGCCAGAAAAATAAGTGCCTTATAGTTTATTCAAGAAAAAAAGTGTTTAATTTAACAACATTGTGTTGGTGGTAATGCATGATACAGTACCATAAAAATATCTTTCTAACAAATTGTCAAGATGCACCAGCTTGCTACATGAGTGAAAAAATTTTAGCATTGGTGATTGACAGATTTGCCAAATCATCATGGTGAAGTACAGTGAAGGGTTGGACTCTTTAGACTAAGTACATATATATTTTGTTTCCCATGATTAATAATTAACATATGTTTGTGTTCAAAACAATTATTTTTTGCTTAAATGAAAACATTTAACTGTGTTGAATTAAAAAAATAACCTTTTAGGGCACATTGAATAGTAACTTATTTAAAAGTGATGTGTTGTAGCACCAAAATTGCGTAAGAGAACTGTAAATTTAAAAGTAAAGAACCTAATTTTAATAATTTATTATAACCGTCTACCATGAATATAGTGAATTATCGTGTGTGAGGGCACCAACGCATCCACGCAGTAGTCCTGTGTTAAAAGCAGTAGATTATTCATAGATTTACACTACTTCATCAGTGCAAGAACAGAACTAGCAACAGCGTATGGATACATACAAGTCTCTAGGTTTTTGAATTGTTCTTTTATTTAAAAAATACGCTAAGGATAACTTACAAAATACAATTTGTAACTAGAGTTATCTTTTCTTAATAACTGAAGACTTACCATATTACAAGCGTGAACTTCAAATAGATAATGAAAATAAAATAATTTTACATATAGGTGCAAACTTTGCTATTATTGTTTTTGAAATGTCGTGGTAGTTGAATGAACACAGATGGAATGCAATGCCACCATGGTCACCAGACGTGGTTCTTCTATTCTCTCCACCAGTTACTTGCGCTCCTTAGATAGTATTAACCTGCAGCTGTGTGGAGTTCAGTGTACATACACATTCTCGTAAGGTTATCTGTGTCATCATCCCTGAATCATGCTTTATGATAGCTTCTTAATTATGAAACTGCCTCACTAATACCGTCATTCACATGATTGTTTTCAATTACTGTAACATCATGCTGACACAGTAGAAAAGTATGATAAGTCTTTAATTAGAGCTGGGTGGTTCACGAGACCAGCTGGGTTCATCGTGGAATAAGCTTGATGGTGATGATGGGAACATCTGTTTCTTAGCCGGGTGGTAAAGAAAACTAGACGGGTGGGGCGCCCGGCAAAATGGACCTGGGGAGAACACTGTTTTGCATTGTTTACTTTTGCATGAATATAATACAGATATACTCCCCAAGTGGTGATGTTAATCTTACTTGAACCTTTAACGATGTTAGGCTCCGATAAGCCAACTGGCCTGAGGGCTGGTACACCCATTCCAGGCATTTCCACTTACAATCAAAAAATTAGTTGGCCTGTCAAATTTATATTATATAGAATGCTATGACCATAACAACAGGGCAGAAATTAACTGTGCAATATCGTAAATACCCATTTGGCTGAAGTTTATTCTTGCAAAGATCAATTTCTGCAGGTTTGACATAAAAATTTTTTTAATAATATTACATACTAGCAAAACACTTTGAACTCTGGCCACAAATATACAGGTTTCTCAACAATCCAGCGAACTACATTTGAGTTACATATGTGCAACCAGTTAATGTGTATATAAAATTCTTATTTCATAAAATATTTCTTTAACTTAAAATCAGCCCTAGTGATTCATCTAGTAATTCCAATTGTAACATGGACGTAACTAGAAAGGGGCCGGGAGCGCTAAACTGACAGGTATTTAAATTTTACTATTAATGGAAGATGTCAGGAAGGCAAGAGAGGCGGAGTGACAGGGTGAGTTCTTACCCCGGCCGCAAACCACCTTAGTTACACCTCTACATTGAAATAAACATTTTCAACAGAATTTTCGTAGATATTTTTAAAAAAAAAATGGGTAATGTAACTATTAGTTACAGCAAGTCCACTGGAAAGGGAGCATTTTTGGAGACAGTCTGTTCTAAACTAATAATAAAAAAATAAATTTTGTAATGGGCTGAAATATTAATCTCTTAAGTACTTCGGGGTGAAATACACACATCGACTTTATTTCACTCACTCATATGCCAGGATTGAAAAGTAATAGAAAGATCAACATTGGCCAAAAAAAAATCACAAGGCCTTCAAAAGTGCTCACATGACTACCTATAAGAGCTATAACCTAAAAACAGTTGTGACGTTGTCATTAGTTGGACCCAGACGCACTTGATCTCGCAGCGGAGTGCTCGTTTTGGAAATTTTATACGTTCTGCTCGTGATGGTTGTTGCAACAACCAATTAATAACTTCTTCATTATGGTTGTATCAAAGAAAGCCTGAAAACAAATTTTCATTACTACTGAATAGTAAGATTGCAGAAGGGGAAGATAACATATTTTTCTAACATAGTAGCATTCACATTCACACTTGTTTCGTACATGTAGGTGACAAAAAAGATTCACGATTGAAAGGGTAAATAGCAGTTGCTATTTAAATTCTGTAGTACGTGGAGGGTTGTAGTTGGTGCAGCAGCTAGGGCACTCATCTGCCACCAAGACAATCCTGGTTCGATTCTCAGCAGTATAAACCTATATTATAGCTTGTGTGAATCGTGCCAGACAATGTCGTTGGTCAGTGGGTTTTCTCTGGACTCTCTTGTTTTCCTCACTCCTTCATTCCAGTGATGCTATGTAAGTACTCATCAGATATCACCCATCACCAGTACTGAAATTATTGCTGTTGAGCACTGATCATAATATTTTCTCTCTCACTCTGTAATCTATACCTAGGAAACAAGAATTCCTCTTTGTATCATCTAATTTTGTAAATATATTTTTGAAGAGTTTTAACACCGGTAGGCTATATTCTTTTAGTTACTATGGAAGTTTATTGACATTAGACACATTACCTGAACACAAAATGTCCTTATATCATGTTCTATAAAAAAAAATAATGTTATATACAACGTTTTTTACAACTGTCACATAATTTTGTAAATGTTAGTAAGTATAGTTATGATGACAGTTAATGATTTTATAACTGTAAATATTTGTGCACATTACAAAAATAATTTACAACAGTAAAATGAAATTTTGACACACTTTAATTTTTTTAGTTTATGTGATAATGGTGACCGACTGTAGACGGTGTAGCATATGTACAACATTAAGAGAAAATATTTTTAATAACAAAGAAACCGTTGATAATTTTTTAAATGTTTTAGATACTCAGAACTACTTCAATATATTTTTGAATAATAAAATAATAAATCTTGCAAATTAAGGGTTAACTTCCATGAGACATGAGAAGTTAAAATATTCACAGTGTTGCCAACAGTACCAAAATTCAATCTTTATGTAACCATTGGTGAAAACTGGAAACTGTAGATAATTTTAGCAACTTTGGGACTTGTGTGCTCTCTGCTCCTATGTGATGCTTCTAAACTTATTGTAGCAAAATATTCAGATTATTAAAATAGGGACAACAGTTCTTTTTGGTTGTCAGGACATATTATTGTAGAAACAATCCCGATAGTACTGGCAACCAAATTAGACTGACGCCCCAATTTTAAGAAAGATATATTGACAACAAGATTTTTCCTTCAGTCTGGCTGTTCAGCGTGCCGCACAGCTCCTTATGACGTAACATGGGTAGAAAGGTGCGGTCTTTGTCAATTTTCACGTCCGCACAGCTCCTTATGACGTAACATGGGTAGAAAGGTGCGGTCTTCGTCAATTTTCAACGTCATATTTTTATTTTTAAATTTGCACTAGATTTTTTTTTATTTTAGACATAAATTGTGACTAAATTTTGCTCTAATGAAATTTTTTTATCTCTCATAGTTTTTTCATAATGACTTGTAAACAACAAGATTTGCGTTTTACGGTTTTATGTATGCCACTGAAACCAACTGCCATACCAAACTGAAAAAAAAATTTGCAGTGAATAACGATGTTGTATATTACAAGATCTTTATAAAAACAGAAAATTAAATTTTTTTGTGTTATTAAGAAAATTCTTGGTTTTTTTTAGTTTTAATTTTAAATTTCAGCAATTTTATGTAGGATTATAACAATTAATTTTTTGTTTTTATGTAGGGGACCTTGTAGCCGACATCATTGCTCACTGTAAATTTTTTTTAGTTTGGTATTTCAGTTGGTTTTAGTGGCGTACATAAAACTCTACAATGCAAATTTTGAAGTTTTCAAGTCATTATGCAAAAACTACGAGAAATAAAAAAGTTTAATATGAGCAAAATTTAGTTGCAATTTATCTAAAATAAGAAAAAAAAATATTGCACAAACATAAATATAAAAATATGATATTGAAAATTTATGTAGGCTGCCCTAAGAGAACTATGCACTGGCGAATGAACAGTGTCTCAGCTTGCTGAGCCTGTTCTTTTTTTATGTGAAACTGCTAAACTTAGTCGCATATGTTAATCTAGGAAGAAAAATCACATTTCAAGCTATGATTGCATCAAAATTTCAGCAAGCTTAATAGAAAAATGATTTTAGGGCTCTTCAGTTAGGGTAAAAACTTCTACTTTAGATGGTCGCAACTCCGAAAAAAATAACTACCTGGATTTGTAACACACAAAACTGACTTTTAATACGTCACAGCTTAAAGTGTCATAGAAAAACCACCGCTACAGAAACACTGCACGTCAGTTGTGGAGGCAACATGGTTCTCATTGAACGTAGCAGTCTGGCGCTTATTGATCTCCTTTTTCCTTTTTTTTTTCTTACTCGCATTACTGTATCTCTGTACTTGCAAAAATCAACACCTCATGTTCATCCCTTGCTACTCTTAAACAGCATCCAAGACCCTGCTGTTTAATCACAGACGAAAACCTCTTCTCACTCAAGGTTTAATAACTTTCAATATACATCTTGTTTTCTCTAAGGTGTTATGTCACAAAAATAACAGTTTTATAACATGCCTGTTCTATCATTCGTGATGCTGGTCTGAAGACAGCAATTTATTGTTGGTGCTGAATGTAACAGTGGTTGGCGTAGGTTTACAGCTAACAAAGGCATCGTCAATTTCTATTGTAATATATTTTTAATTATTTGCTTTGCAAAATGTAGCCGACTAAAAAGGACGTTACAAAACTAGGCCTTTTCATATTGGCTCTCTAGATGAGCTGAGCTTGTGTGTGTGTATATAAGGTTCAAAATCAATGTAGTACTAAGGGTGCCACTGACTGGCATATGCGATGCAGTACAACCTCTGTGAACAAGCCATTTAAAATTGGAGCACATTTTTCCGTTATTCTTTTTTTTAAATGGATGTTAAAATGTGACTGTATAATTTGATTTGGTATTATGCTTAAATACCCAGCATAAATTTTTATCCTAGTATTTTTCTAATCTGGTTAGTACTCTCCCATGTATAGCAGGTTGAAAGAATACGTTTGTAGACTTTTGAGTAGTCCAAAACTGTCATTTTAAGGTGTGCTGAATTTTTAAACTTATAATGACATACAGGGGTGTAGCTGAGGAGGGGGATTTAGGAAATGTAACTTACTGCCACCCCTCCTAGCCACAAACTAATTTTGAAAATTTTGTACTTAAAAATATTTTTACCTGTAGATTGTTCAATAGTTTCGTTAAGAAAACTGCTAAAATAGCTCTATTTGGCACCTTGAAGTCCCAATTTTCCTAAAGGAGGACTCTGGACCCACCTCCCGCATTTATAATTTTCTCAGGTTAAACCCTCTATCCCTTTCCCGAGTTTCAATACACAAATCACGGCTACCTCATTGATGACTTTGTTTGACGTGTTTTTTTTTTTTTTTTGGAAATGCAACTAAAAAAAAGCTCCATACTCCTGAATTTTTACCTACAATTTTATTTTTGTAGCAGTTTTGCCCTCTTGTCGTTGCAGAAAATGTTTTTTTGCCCCTACGTGATATGGAAAAAAAAACTTATGCCCTATGTAGAATAATTTAACATGTAAAACCCTATCTTTGCTTGTGCCAGTGTGGGGGGAGGGGGTATATGCAGCGCCTTTAAGTAGTTAAGTAAAAGAAAGTGTTATCGCTACTTGCTGCGATAAATTAGTGCAGGTATTGAGGTCCCTTAATGGCTTCAGGGGCACAAAAACTCAAACTTCCAAAGGGGTCGCAGTGGCCGATAGGTCAGACCTCTCGCCTCCCACCAAGGCGGTCCGGGTTCGATTTCCGGCGGGGTCGGTCCCCGGATTTTCGCATGTGGGACTCGTGCCGGGCGATGCCGCTGGTCGGCGGGTTTTCTCGGGGATCACCCGTTTCCCCCGCCCATTCATTCCGGCGCTGCTCCATACATGTCATCCCTCACCAGTGCTGAAGACCTCGATGTTAAGCGCTGACCAAAATCTCTCACTCACTCAAACCCCCCAAGAAAAAAGGGGGGGGGGGGGGGAGGAAGCAAACATTAATTGTTGTACTGATTTTCATCTTTAAGTAGGTACATTAGTCACCGTCTAAGATAAAAATGTTTCACTTTCATGAAATGATTTTAAAATGTCTGTAAGATTACTAAAATAAAGAACATGTAAAATTATTGAATGAAAATTGGTCAACTATGTATGCTTCGAAGATTTAGAAGGGCGGAGCAATATACATTTGCGCCCCTCCCTTTTCCACCCCTTGTTGCGCCACTGGATGGCATACCGGAAAATGCTGGATATGCGATCGTAATGTAATTAGTGCACTGTTAATAATATGTACAGAATATGACTTACTGCTCAAATCTCAGCAGGCATGGGAGGCAGTTCTCACACGTTGTTGCTCGGCACTAGACTAACTGCACATGCTTTCAGCGACCAGGCTGGCTGCAGCATTACCTGTAGCAGATGTTTTATTGCTCCGTACGTGCGTCATACTTCCTGTGCCGGACTGAAACACTTCACGGCCAACATTATGACGTAAACGTAATAAAACACGGACTTTCCGTCGATGCACGCTGGTCACGTGATCGCATGGTAAACGTGTAGGGCAGTTGCAAGGTCATTTGGCGCCCTGGGTGAAGTCCCTGAAGCTTCCCCTCCCCCTTCACCTAATTTTCTCATCAAAATCCTTTCGGCTCAAAACACTAGGTGGTTCAGGCTAAAGTGCTGAGCACTTTTGAAACTTAAGTTAATTCTTTCATCTCAGTTAATGTATAGGTTCCTGCCTATTTCTAATATAAACAAAGCCAACTACATAACAATCAGTGCAGACAATTGTTACCAAAGGCCGTGCTAGAATCGCCGTAAGAAATAACAGTAAAAATTGAACACACACTTTTGAGTGATGCATGCTACAACACACCGGACAGCCGCCGTACGACCGTAAGAGGGACAGAAGGATAGAAACCTGTCAATTTCTTACGGTGCTGTTACGACCCGGCTACTTTACGGTCAATCTAGCACGGGCTTTTAGGGTCCTGTGGTCATCCTCCGGGAAAATTTGGATTTCAATGTGCAAAAGTTGGTATAAATACTTTTTTTTTAGAAAATAATGAAATGTCATTGAATTAAGAGATTTAGGCAGCAGTAAAAGTGCATAGGGGTTGCCTAAATCTCAAAACTAATAATAGCTTGTAGATGTTATTCACTAGAGTAACAGATCTATTTATAAGTACCGAAAACCCTTAAGAATTAAAAAGAAACCTCCAGAATGTAACACTGAGACACGTGTGTATTGCATGTGACCCAGACTTCGTGTATGTTAAATAGAATACAACAAAAAAAAATATATATTCACTGAAACAAAGAGCCTACCTACATGCCTTATAAATAACTTAACATAGCTAGTCAACAGCTGTTTCCATGTCGTTTTAAAGCAATTTAAATATGTTTAGTTCTCATTCCTGACTGAGTAAGATACTTGTTATACGTGTGAACTTTGGCTGAGACACCCACACTGGAAAGTTTTCGAGAACTTTGTGGATCGTGGATTTATATTATAGAACGTTGAGGGTTTTTTTTGCAAAGGGCTCTGCATGCGTAGATCGCCAAATTGAGTTGTAGAGCTTTTACAAAAATGCAAAAAAGTTTCATCGTATAATTGTTCAACGTGTACGCTTGATGTTTGCTTACACACTTGCAAGGACGGATCTATGTCCTTCGCCCGGGGCAATAATTGTGATTCCCCCCCCCCCCGGCTCTTTTTCCTTTCCCATCCCCTTTTTCCGTCATCAGTCCAATCAACCCAACAGTAATAAACGTAACGCACCTGCAACATTTTTGTTTACGAAAAGAAAACCCATTTCAAGCGATGTGCGACGGCAAGTTTCCAGACTTTTCACCAACCGAAAACCACAATTTTTAAAACCCCTCAATATGGATAAATATGGCCTTTTCATACTGTTCGAACGAAAAAATTATTAGCAAGATTTCGTAACTTTACATGCGTTGGACTTTTATCGTCATTATTACACAATAAACAAGTAGGGTCACCGCTAAAATATTATCGAGTGAAGGGCGTCTGGTCACTTGAAGTGCGTACTAGTATGACCTTTATCGCTTCCCTGTTTACCTGCCTCGTAACCGCAAAACAGGCGCGACCAGACGAATCCCATAACTGACGGGTTTTCATCCTGCCTAGATTAAATTGGAATACGCAATTTTCGAACAAGTTAACGAAAACTAAGATGGATATTGCATTGTTCACCTTTGCTTTCTTCTTTACTGTGGCGGGAACTGGAAGCCTCGTAGGTAACGTTCCACTACCGTCACAATTTTCTCTGACTGGAATAACTGTCACAACATGGTATCGTTGTAGGTGTAAGAAACAAAGATGAATTACTGTCGTATTAAACTTATTTTATCTAACGTTTATAGTATTAATTCACATTAAATAATACGTTTAACAAGTTTTGTTAAAATTACCTTGATGTTCATCTCCTAAGTCAATTTTTGTCTTCTTTTCAAGCCATTCGACTCATACAAGGATACGGTATTTAAAAAAAAGAACAATCTGTGTATTGTATGCACGTTGGCATTTCACACAAGCTCACGACACGTCGAGATGCACACTTGTACTAGAAAGGTGACCGTATGTTCTAGACCTTTCATTATTCGCACCAAAAGAAAATTCTTATTCCCGTAATCCAACTGTCAATTTGTTCATGAATTTAGTTTAAGTAGGCAACGCACGATACTAAACTACTTTAGACACCCTACTTGTGCAATAACATATATTTATTATTGGAATGAAAATTTTTCGTAATGTCACAAAATAAAAACAGAGAACAGTTTCAGCAGTTGTCATGTCAACAGACTCAGTTGCTCTTACTGGATTACAACATCGAGAGGTAATCGATTATCGTAAATTACTGACAGCATATGGCTATTACATGCAGGGAAGTTTAAGATAATAGACACACCACCTATAGTCAGTTCGCGATAAAGTGAGCACTTTTGATGACCACCTCGACTAGAATAATAATAATTAAAAATTATTATTTATTATGATCTCAGACGTTAAGTTTGAGCACAGTACAACCTTTGTATAGAAAGTGGCTGGGAAACTTTAAATTAAAAGAAAAAAGTGACCAAGGTTTCAAAAGTTCTCACTTTATCGTTAACTGGCTATAATTTGATACGGCGTTACTCACATAATTCTTTTGACTTCATCCCCGCTCTGTCTAGCATCAAAATTTAGAATGCAAACAGGACAAAAATACCCATTCATAAAGAAAAATTCTTTAGTTAAGGGCGCTGATGCAGCAATTTTTATTACAATGTTTATATTTTTTTTATTTGTATCAGATATTTTTTTTTCTTATTTTAGACACAAATGTGACTAAATTTTGTTCATATAAAATTTTTTTATCCCTCATAGTTTTTGCGTAATGGCTTATTAAAGTCAAAATTTGCGTGTTTCCGTTTTACGGACTACACTAAAACCAACTGATATACAAAACTGAAAAAATTCACAGCGTATAATGATGTTGCAGGCTACAATTTCACGTGTATAAAAACAAAGAATAAAAACATTTTGTATTTAAACAAAAATGCTGAAATTTAAAATAAAAATTTAATATTATTTTAAATACAAAAAAATTTTATTTTGTGGTTTTACACAGCTGAACTTGTAGCCTACAACATCGTCATTCATTCACTGTGAAGTTTTTCACTATGGCAAGAGAATTGGTTTAGTATCGTCCTTAAAACGGAAGCATGCACATTTTAGCTTTAACGAGCCGTTACGAAAAAAATAACTATGCGAAATAAAAAAAAATTGATAAGAAAAAACTTAGTCACATTTTGTGTCAAAAATAAGGAAAAAAATATATGATACAAATATAACAATAAAAACATGTTGATGAAAATTGTTGTATACCACGCCCTTAAAATGAAAATCCCAAAATAAGCATTCGCGTGTGTTCTGTTTTATCGGAAATCACTCAACGTACGTGAATATAATTTTAGCACGGAATGAACAAGACGTTTTTGTCTGTTATGTTCACGAACTAAACCTCTCCTCACTTCCCTTCCAGAACTCCCGTTACGCGATGTAGAAAGTATGCCGCGCAGCATCTGTTTATAGGCAACCAGCGATACGTAACAGCCTTACTGGTTGCATACCTCGTAGGTATTAACCCTTATAAAAATCTCCATCACCACAAAACAAATGAACAAAAATAGAGAGGATGTTCATTTTCCATCGCAGGTTTTCGTTAACTATTGTAGATGAAATAGAACAGTATGCTTCGATAACACAGCAGCAGTATTGGGATGTAAAGAACGTGCAGTAGGCTGGCTTTCGTATCTTCTTAATAAAGTGTACAGTTTGGTTTTTAATGTTATAATAATTATACACGAACCTGTGTTATGTATAGATGAACGTAAAAAATTGGGATTATTATCGAGAAATCAACTTTTTCTCACATTTCTTAACTGCGTCCCGTTTTATTTTATTATAATTTTTTTTTTTTGAGAATGCACGTGTTATGACGTGTCATTGGGGGGTTTATTTGAAAGCGCTAGTCATTTTTAAAAATAAGTCTACAAGGAAACGATCAGATATGGCAGCAGGTTGGAAGACATCAAGCAACAAATAACCTATGTGGAATGAATATAGTACTGATACACTGCTAAAGTACTGATGCAAGGCAACATTAAAGATACAGAAATGATGTCACATGTAGGACAACTGTTAGAAATGGAGAAATAGTGTGTGCATTCAAACAAAGCATAATATAAGAAGCAAGGAAGAAGCCAGCAGATTACGTCAGAAGAGCTGAAGTTCCCAACCAGGCATAAATTCTCTTAAAGAGTACAATATAAAAGTCATTATACACAACATTCGTGCATTTTACAAATTACGAATACAGAGAGGTATAATATGTTTTTACTCGTCATGTGGTGTAATACTTGCAGGTTCATAGCGTGGTAGTGTAAATGCTAGTTGTTACAATTTTCCATTGCGCTGCCTTTCGTTTCCGAACATTTTCTCAGTCATGGTAATGATGAACACATTTTGTTTCACCTAGTGCCGTCAAAGAAGGCGAGATAAGGTATGGCATAGCAGGTTTATATCAAACATATAACTCCTATGATACACTAATTAAGTAACATGCAGGAGTGATACGTCTGAAATGATATTGAAAGGTTTGTTAAATAGTAATAGAAACTTACCATGGTTGTAGTAGCGTGCAGAAATTTCTCATGTGCGAGTCAAGTTTCTTCCAAATTGTGAATGGTGTCTATTGCAGGCAAACATAAAAACAATTAATAACTCACTTAAATCGCGTTAAAACAATGTATTTAATATTTTTGAGAATCTTGAGGGACAACAAAGTCTACAGGCTTGACAACCGCAGGAGGATCTCTCACAAGAGCTAGTAATTTTTCCAGTTTGTTTATCTCTAACTGGCGGGGTTCCACATGGGGGGCTTTTTTAGATGGTTTTTCTTCTTTCCTGAGGTTCGGAGAGAGCTTCAAGCTTGTCACGCCGCCCCTATTAAAACACAAAATATTTTATCCTTCAATATAAATTTAAATGACTAAATATGAAGTGACTGTGCAGTCCTATAACAGCAGCATTCATGCCAAAAAATGGGCAAAACATAATATCACACTCGTGATCGTTTAGTCTTCCTTACCAATATTCTTACAGCAATGTTCTATTAAATTTAAAATTTGGTGAAAAAATTAATACTTACCGTATTTACAAACTGCTATTTAATACTTAACATTTAACACTAGCATGTAAAATATAGATTTGTTAATAACATTCCCAACATAGTTCCTTGGCTGTAAACATTTTATTACGCATATGGAAAGGAAAAACATGCTTTTACTTGAAATTGTGTCCAAGGAATGTCATTGTGGTGTTTAAAAATTATAAAACAATAATTTACATTTACACCATACTGTTTTTAAAAATAAGAACTCTGATAAAGACCGAGCAGGCATGGAATAATATTCCCAAATAATATTTTCCAAAACAATATTCGCCATGTATACGATCGCGTGAGTGCCAGAATTTATGTTACAGTTGCAGCCCGTCGAGATTTAAACGTGTACTATTTGGGTATTCCAGCTCTAGTTCAATTATCTGACACTATAGAACCCTTCGTGCGACTGATCTGTAAAATAAATATTCGGATGCTCTCTCTCTCTCTCTCTCTCTCTCTCTCTCTCTCTCTCTCTCTCTGTGTGTGTGTTCTTTCATTCTGTCTCTTACTATCCCTCTGTTTTATTTTTCAAAGGATTCCATAGTGTCATTTATGTGTGTATATGTACATATAATATAAAACATCGTGGATGAATTGAAAACCTCTCAATGAATGCTACGCATCACAGCATCGAATAAAAAAGACTTTGGATGCGTTTCTAGGAAATCACTTGCTAAGCTGCTTCTACCCGAACCCACTGTTCATCGGTATTGGCTGATGTATGGAAATTACAGATTAGTTGAGGTGTGAACGTATCTCACATGTGTTCAATAAGTGACATATCGAGCGACCTTCAATGTACTGGAAGATTCAGTACTGAAATATATGGCTACACGTGGCAAGGCGTTGTCTTGTTAGGAATGGTTCCAGGAGTTTTCTGATGGATTGATGTAATTTCCGCCTGCAAATATTTTGCGATGTCTTACTTTACTGTTAAGAGTGTCCAAAACATCTACTATACTCGGTCACCTATGATACCCAATTGCTCACCAATCCATCATGTCCAATGTTCGTGCAATGCATTGCTCGAATATGAATTTTGAAATACAGCACGATGCAAACATTGACATTGTCGAATGAATGCGAGCGTCGCTGTTACCCCATGAAGGAGCGTGACTCTTGCGAAAGCATGCATGTACCTAGTCCTCTGAGTAGCAGATGCTTTTAACTGTAAAAGCGGACAAGGTCAGACATATCACATAGTTGCAGAGTTACAGAGTTGTACTTTGTGAGGACGCAGTGTATTTTCGTTGGAAGACTGCACAATGGATTCTATCCCACAAGAGGTAATGTATCAGGTTGTAGGATGTCATTTCAGTTAAGATATCTCTGAATTGCTACCAAAAGTCAATCTGAAACCACGCTGTATGCTGTTCCTCCTTGCATCGTAATATTCCAGTGTATCTCCTCAAGACACTGATAGGTCCTCTGCCCTTGGTATAATTTAACCTACGGAAAAGGGTACTTGTAGCTAATGCAGACCCGAAAATAATTTTGTGGCAGTCACAATATTTTAGTGGTGTCAACAAAATGTTTTTGTGGTGACCACAAAATAAATTTTGCAGGTTGAATACCCACAAAATATTTTGTAGCTGCCACAAAATATTTTTCCTTGTGACGTCGCACTCTTCGTAGAGATGGAGCTGTATTTGATTTGGCGTTAAAGGCAACTTGTTAGTGGAACATATAAGTTGTAGTCTGGTTGTTGCAACTCGCCTACAAGTGGTGCAGGTTGACAACTAGTGCTGTAGAGTGGTCAGTAATTATATCCGAATGGCAATCCTGGCACACAATACGATGATTCTCCCTTGGAATGGCTTGTTTTTGGTATTCCAGAGCATTCAGTTACTCGATGTGTAATTTCATGTACCCATAGGTTCCGAAATTCGGTTGAATGTCTGGCAGCTCGCACGTTACATTACCTCGGCTTCATGCAGACCCATAATGCTGGCAATTCTGAATAATGTTTCTACGAGACACATTCTGTTTTTTTTTTTTTTTTATCTTGTCATGCACCTTTTGATACTATCTCTGTAATCACGGTAAGACCACTAATACACTCTCGTGACATTCAGATCATTAAGCATACAACCCCTGTCATTTACACACTTAGCAAACATATGCTGGGTACCAGATAACGTCTTATTTCAGAGAGTTGTTTGTCATTCAGAGTATTAGTCTACTAAACGAGTACATTAATGTTACGCAGTAATTAAAACTATTAAAAAATATGATTACAAAAGAAGTTACTCGCATGAGAAAATATTAAAATCAGAAATTACTTTAAGCCACTTAAGCAAGTTCTATATAATATCTGGTTATATGTCGAGGATGCGGGAAATAAATATGTTGTCACCAAGGAAAGTGTGTTTTTTTAAATACTAATGCTTTTAGACTGGACAAACTATAGATATTGTATTTTAAAAGCACAAATTATCAAATGTAAGCTAGACTAATATAGTAGTTCCTTCATCTTTATACAGGTGACATAAAAGTAAATTTTAAACATCCAGTTTTCTTTTCTGCTTACCTGTCATCGCCAACGATAAGTACTGGCTCTTTGTAATTGAAGGCCAATCGCGTTAGTTGATTTTTCTTTTTGGAAACGATATTCTGCACACAAATAGCGCGATATTTGTTTATGTTTATGTCAAACACGTGTGCTTTTCCGTCAGAGGTAACAGCTCCAAATACTGTGCTTGAGAATGGCGACCATCCCACGTCGCTCACTGGAGATCCCAAGTCGAAAATAAACAGAGGCTCACTGAAAAAAAAAAAGAAAGGACGCCGAAATAATTCTAATCCAATTATAAATAATTATTTGTCTAAGATTTTTAATTTACGACTGATCAGACTCTGAGGCGTATGCGTATTTGGTCGTGTGTTCGAGCATATGTAATACATCATGAACGCATGAAATTGAAAAGTATCAATACATCACAACTGTCGTGGAAAGTGTTTGACGATTCCCGATGCTAAATAATGTATTTTCACATCGCTCTGACGGTTAAGATGTAACAGGCAAGGTAAGGTACAATGCCAGGAGCTGGGAGAGGATTCCGTCATGACCTTTGTTGAGGAATCATCCCAGTATTTGCCTGGAGTGATTTCGGGTAACCCTTGAAAACCGAAATCAGGATGGCCGGAGCCGGGGACCGAACGCTGGTCCTCCCGAATGCGAGTCCAACGTGTTACTATTGAAGATGTAACAAATTTTACGATTAGGGTGTATTCTTGTGTAAGCAACAGCGTTGAGGATATATTCTAGTGTTTATACGTTTATTAATTTGTTCCGCTGCAAGTGCATTTTACGTTCATACATACCTTTAGGACTCTGGTTTTCCAGAGGAATTGATTGCCCTAAATTCCTGTAGTGCGAGGTGGTACGATTCTACAGGTTCACATTACATAATTACAAGTGTAGTACGACAACTAATGGCAAAAATGTGTACATGTTATAGATTTACAGGAATAAATTATGTATTTTACACACTCACGGTGTTGTTAAAATTAACATGGAATAGTTCAGAACCAAAAACATTATATATGCAATCGAGAAAACGTCAATGTGGAATGATACCTTATCAGAGTATAGAATAGACGTTTAAATCAAACATGGTGAACCGAAGTGTGCACAACTTTTCACCCAAACTTTCAAGAAACGGCTGCTAAGGAGAAAGTCACATATAAGTAGAGCTACCATGTTGCGTAGTCTATTTACTTGTATGTGGCTGTGCATTTGGCGTTTCCTTTTCCAAACTAGTCTGTATGACTTTCATTGTATTCCTCACTTCATAAAATTGTCTCTGAATATGTTACTGTGTTTCATATACTTGTTATCCTATATTAATATGATTAAATGATACTAATAATACCATAAATAAAAAATGTACTTTCGGAAGTAATTTAAAAAAGTGTGCGTCTACTCTTCCGTATAAGTTACGGAACGCACCATCTACGTATCTCGCACTGTTTATCGGCTGCACAGACCTCCTTTTCCATATTTTCAAATTAATTTACTTACGCAACATACAGTATTACTGGCTTCATCACTGACGACTGTATTGTCAGCACAGTTACAAGTCGTTCATCTTCTCCTATCCACTCCATGCCATAACGTTATACTTCTTCGACAAGTTTGTCGAAGTTTCGGGTTTACCCGAAAAAACTGGGTCTCGCATAACGCGAATTTTTAGGAGTCCGACTTTTCCCGTAAGTTGTACAACATAAATCGGCTACGTCAAAGAGTCTTAAGAATGTCTGGTGGCTATACCGTTGAGAAAATTATTTATACAGTCTAATATTCGATCCCGACTTACAAATTCGTTGTATTTTCTAAAACTGACTGTAACCATTCCTACTGCAGGATGTGTCATAAAGGAATAATTTGAGAAAATGGGAGAACTTTATCTTAGAAAATTATGAAGAAGGTGAGAAAAATATCTGCAAGTCCACGCGAATTATTTTGCTTATTAAAATTACACAATATCCTTCTGCCGTATAGATGTATTTCTTAATTTAATTGTTACGTTTATGTTATATTAGCCACACTCTATTGTTCATGAAATGTAAACTGAAGCACTAGAAGCAAATACTGATTGCTTTGTGTAGCTTTCGTTTTGTAAAAGAAACAGATAACTTGTGCATCAGATGTTTGCAATGCTATGAAACAAATATCTTAATAAGTTTTGAAGTTACATGTTTGTACACGTTCTAAAAAGTTGTGAGAGATAAATAAGATCACACAATACACAGTTTAAACACACCTTTGACCGTCTTCCCATATCTTAATCCTCCAGTCAGAACTGCTTGATATGAATAAATTAGGATAAAAAGAATTATATGCAATCCTTGTGATAGGCATATGGTGAGCTTTATAAGTTGTGAGGAACATAGACGAATAAGCTGTGCTGCACTTGAAGATGTAGCCCTCTTCTGAACCAACTAAGAATATTTCTCGTTTTGATGGATGGAATGCTATTGTCGAGCCACATGCTGAAACATATTTTAAAAATTATTAATTAATTAACCACAAATATCTACACCTTTTGCGTTATCTTAAACTGTGCTTAGTTTTTGAATATTTTTAAAACAGAAATTTCTTGTTAAAAATGGCGAGTACCTGTCGTAATACTGTACAAGATATTTCGGAACTCCAACCCATTAACTTAAAAGTGAAATCTGGTGACTTTATAGTATGAAGGTAAGACATTTTCTGAATACAATCGGATCAAAGACTTACGATATTTTTCTTTCCAAATATAGACCTAAACTATATCGAAACACTTAACTATAACTAAATCACAAATAAAAGTATATTTACTGACAACAACAGCTTGTTTACAAAATTGAGTAAGGTGGGAAAAGGATTAGGAAGGGGGAGGGTGGAAGTGGGAAAAGGTGAGCAAGTTTGAAGTAATTTTTCAATTAATTGTACGTCTTGCAGGTTCCTGCCAGATGTACTATTTTGTAAATGTATCATAAAAACTAATTTTAGTATTATTTTAGATTCTAAAATCCGTTAGTGTGGTATACTCAACTCCAAAAACAGCAATGTCACCGAATTTCGAAAACGAGCTCAAGCTTTTTAGTCGAATCTATATTATTTAGTGTCTTGAAAAAAAATTAGTTAGCTCAGGAAATACCATTTCAAACAAAACTACGAAACAGGTTTATGACATCTGTTATTGTTTTAGCTTAAAAATTAATATTGCAGAAACAGACTAGCATGGCCTTCAGTAAGATGAGGGATGAACTGATTAACATTATTTTATTTCTATATACACAAGTAGCTATAGTTTCCTTGTTATTTTACAAAAATATGAAAGTAACACACTTCGTAATAACATATCCATGGTTACAACAATGTTACGGCGATAGTTATTCGCTTGAATAGCAAAGCTAATTTCACGTGTTGTGAAAGGATACGCTCTGAGCTTGAAGAAGTTTTCAGGTAAGTCGTCTTGGGAGAAATTTTCCAGGAGGTCAATCAGAAGACGTCTGGTGTTGCTGACTAATTGCGTCTCACGCCTGAAGACGGTAATAGATTTCAGTTCCCGAAACGTAGCAGCCTTCGTTGTTTGAAACGTGTGTCGTCTATTGTCCTAAGTCAAACGTGTGCACTCCATTGTCGTCCTTGTCGACTTCCATTGTGTTTTCATATTCAGTGTTTATTTTCGTCAGCTTGTTCTGCTAGTGTTTCGTAGCCGTCTGGCTGAATTTCCTACTCAGAGTTTCTGGGCATTCCTTGCTGATTGCTGTGTTAATCTTTGGTATTATAATTAATTGTATGTTGTCAATTGTTGGCTGTCGAATATAATTTTACTTTTACATTGCAGTTTTACTGTACTCCCAATTCGGAGTTTCTTGATAAATAAAAATAATTTAAAAAATAAAATAAACACAAAAATAAATAAAAATTATTATTAATTTTTTATCATGTACACCAGTTCTTTCCTTTATGATCAACTATCTTGCAGTCTTCGTGGGTTGCATGTTTAATGTTTTTACAGGTTCCAGCAACATATCATAAGCAATGGTGTATGTTCATAAACCTATACATCCGTATTGCCAGAAAACTTTATATGCAAATACGTGAGGTCATTAGCCTATGTTCCTATGTATAAGCAAAAGATGAACTCGATTAGCGTTATTATGCATTCGTTTGTTGAATACAAAAATTGTTATATTATTTGTGCTCTCATTTATATGTCTACACAAGTTACACACGCAGTGGTGCTTAAAATACATAACTTTCATATTATTAATTAAATAGTAAAATATTTTTAATTTTAACTGTTATATGTAACTCACGCAAGTAACACACATATTTTAACACGTTATTCGTAAGCATAAGTGGATACCTTCCTTGTTAAATAATATAGTGTCGTAATATAGTTTGCGAAGATTTCGATGCTAGCATTTCGACTTTCGTATATTTATTTGGAATACTAGCTGTTTCCTGCGACTTCCTTCGCGTGATTTTCAATTTAATGCCTTTTTGAGTCGCGCAAAGGTTCAGTCTGCAAATTATCTTACACAATTCATTAAAAAACATGTACTTCATATATTATTTTCAAAAACGAAATAAAAAATAATAATAATGACAGTTTCTGTTAAGAATAACATTTTTCCACTAAATTTTTTGGGTACCTGTTATACCTCCCCCCCCCCCCACAATTCCAAAAATTCCAAAGTTTCATCACAATCTGTGAGGCGAGAGCGTTTTACGGGCTTTGAACAACAAGGTGTCAAGAGCTGATGAGGATGAAGTGAGTTAGTTGAAGGGACAACATGTCCTAGCCGGGATTTGAACCTAGGACCTCTCGCAACGTATACCGGTACCTAACCGACTATGCTACGGAGGCCGGCTCATTGCAGTCGGATGAATGGTGTAGGAATGTATATACGTGACATTCAGACATGTTGGTAACTCAACTCACCCGTCATTGGAATCAAGGTGCCGTCCGGCCCAGCTATGGGCTCCAGCAGAAAAGACAGTGCGATGACAATCGTGCGAGCTAGTTCGTTCTGCATCAGCACCCAGTTGTAGACGTGCCCATCCTCTGACACCGAGAAGAAGTTGAACTCCCCGTCTGGCATGTCTTTGCCCCATTTAACCTACGATAAACACACATCACTTCACTTATATTTACGATTGTAGGGTGAACGATTTTACCAGATTGCTACGTGTGCTAATTGTACGTTATTCAGTGTATACTGCAACACAGTGTTGCCATCGAATCTGAGTACGTCATGACCTGCAAATTTCGCTTTGTTAACTGACAGCAGGCTGGACTCCAAATTACTGTGTGCTCATCTGACTTCTGCTATTGGTCAGCGTAAGGAAGTTATTGTACATAGTTGGCCAGTGGTAATGGCAGACAAACTGGCCTGGTCAGATGTCATGTAAACAGTGTATGAATAAAGGAGTGACAACACATAATGATTATAGTCAGCAGTTTGTTTGGCGCACCTGAAGGACTTTATCAACCAATGATATACTGTAACGGGCAGATGTCTGTGCAGGTCTGGGCGTGCTATTGGCTGTTTCACAAACATCAGCTTCTAGTGTATTTTCTGTTACTCGAGTCGAGCCTGATTACCAGATGTTTTTAGGTCCGCGCGTATACAGCCGGGCCGTTCAGTTTTCACTCTGCTACAGACCTGTCCGTGACGAGTTACAGCCTTGAGCAGTGGAGTAGCCAGGATTTGTAAAAGGTGGATTTAACCTGAGAATAATATAACGATCACCGATCACCCCAAGGCCTCGCTCTTTAGTTTAACAGTGATTTTGAAAATATTATTTTAAGCGCAAATTAATGCGTGTATCGAAAATTCATTCTGGTGGTTTTAACACTTACACATCATCGTTTGTATCTCAATTTTTCTGTTGCAATATATCAAACTGATATTTAGATTTTTGCCCCTGAAATAGCACATATTTTGTTGTCAAAATAAGCCGAAATGAAGCAAAATAATTTTTGCTAACAAACGGTATATTATTAAAAAAAAAAAAAAAAAACGCGCTGGCAAAATTGTGTATCGTATGACTGTACACAGACTCAAAATTCTTGAAAGCATTTGGTTTAAAAAATATTTAAATTATATGCAATTGTTTGAAATAAATGAAAGATCATGGCCTTAAAGCGGGGGTCTAGGGGCCTCCCTCGGGAAAATTCAGATTTCAGGATGCAAACTAGTGAAACATTGAATATTATAAATAGAGACAGGAAATGTTGCGAAAAGATTTTTGCACCACTTTGTTTCAGTGCCTTACGTGCGCACCTGCATCTCTGCTATGTGGTCAGTGATTGGATGCCGTAACACCCAGCGTCTGGAGGTTAAGCCCGCAAATCACAGACGTGATGTGTGGCAGTTATCCGTGTACTGATTGGCACAGTCAAATGAATAACGACTGTGCACAAAAACAATCTGTCAATAATCATGAAGTTGAGCTGCTGGTGCACACGTAAGGCACTGAGACAAAGTGGGGCAAAAATATTTTCATAAAAAGTTCCCGTCCCTAGTTATAATGGGCTTTTTCCGAATTCAGTGGATGCGTCCATTGCTCTCGCATCCCTTCATCTCTTCGTCCATTCGTCCACTGTCTGAATGGCTGCAATGGATGGATGGTATTCGAATTCCTTTACAGCTAGCGCTACCTATGTAAATCATACATCAAGGATGTATATTTAGTTCTGTCATCTATGGGTGTCGGTGAAATGTTAACAATTTCCAGCAGACGAAATCCTTGTATTGTTTGAGGATATGTTCGACGATGTTAATATAAATCGAGAGTTATTAGGACATGTTATGTTCAATGAACATATACATATAGCATATGCATTTCGTGAAATAATGAATGTGTGTAATGTAGTTGATCAAACAGTAGCTATCTTAAAACAACATGAGTAACGATTATTATGTTTCGAGTCTAATTTATTCACTCTTAGAAGCAAAACTGCTTTTATCACACAAAATGTATCCATTTTAATATACCACGATAAAACAAACACAGCTAATAAACTATACACAATGCTCCAGTCCAGTATAAAACAATATAAAAAATAACGACAACATTCTGAAGCTAAGGGATGTATGGGTGCGACAGCGAATGCGAGCGTCGCATCCCTTGTTACTGGTTAGAACCCCCAACCCCCACCCTTTCGCCCGTCCGTGGTCGTAGGAGACGACTAGCATGTACAGACGTGTGCCGGTAACAGTAATGTAAACTGTAAAATGCCCCCTTAAGGGCGCGGTCACCTCAGTTTTCCACGTCAGTTTTTATTTTTATATTTGTACCAGATATTTTTTCTTATTTTAGATATAAATTGTGATTAAATCTCCCTATTAGGAAATTTGTGTACCTCACATAGTTTTTTGCGTAATGAGCCGTAAACGTCAAAATTTGCACTTTACGGTTTTATGCACGCCACTAAAACCAACTGACATACCAAACCCGAAAAATTCACATTGTATAACAATTTTGTAGGCCATGCTTTGATCTATATAAAATCAAATAAAAAAATATAATTGTATTTAATATAATATGCCGAATTATGGAACGGAAATTTAAACATTTCAACAACGAGTGTTGACAGTTCTGATGACAGTGTTTTCTGTGGTCTGCCGCGAGCCATAGTTTAGTTTCCTGGATGTTTTATGTTTATATATATATATATTACATTTTCTCGTTCTCGATCGCTCTGTTAAAACATGGTTTCACGAAAATAAAATAGTCGATATAATTTCTGAAATGACATTTGCCAGCTGTCAAAAAAGTTCACTCTTACGTGGGATAGACAATATCGTGAACCTAGGAGGAAGAGGTGTGAGAGATAATTTTGAATCATGCGAGTATGAGTAGCATCTAAGAATGTTTTCGTGGTGGAATGACAGTTTTCTTCCTGCACTTGTTTTTCTTTAGTTTATACTTTATTTCATGAAGATGAAAACAGCTAAAACGAGAATCTCACTGTTTTTAAGCTGGGGAATTACACTACTGACGTTTAAAGTATCATTGAGGTGCACAGAATTTCTTTGAATTTTTAATTACGTCATAAAATGGTAGGGAAATCGATCTACGCCTAGAGCGTAGAGGCTATACTCCATCCATTCTAAGGTTGCAGCTAATTCATTCAAGTGAGTGCCCATAAAATTTTTGCACAACGTAAATTTTAAATTTGAAATGTTGAAAAAATACAAGGTAACTGTGTTACGGCACACTCACAATGTGAGGGATCAAGATATAATTCAATTGATTAGATTTATTTCGTTAGCAATTTGTATTTGTGCTGCAACCTTAGAGTGGACAGAGTATAGTATGTGTCCGACGCGCGTGCCTGGATCGCCCTTACTGCTCCTAAGACTTAATACGTGCCGCAAGGTACGCTAAACCGTTTATAAATGTTTATTTTCACTAAGGATGAGAGATTTTGGTCAGCGCTCAACATCGAGGTACTTAGCGCAGGTAAGTGGTGACATGGAGCGAGTATGGAGCAACGGCGGAATGAATGGGCGGGGGAAACGAGATATCCCCGAGAAAACCCACCGACCAACGGCGTCGTCCGGCACGATCCCAACATGCGAATATCCGGGGACCGACCCCGCCGGGAATTGAACCCGGATCGCCTTGGCGGGAGACGAATGTTCTGACCCTTGACAAATGACACAGAAACTTTGTACAGTTTTGTACCTTTCCGTTATTTAAAATAAATATATCACACTTTGTTGTTTTATTTTCAATAATTGTACGGTAAGTACGGATTGTAATATTTTCAGTGCCATTTTCACTACAGTTGCGTTTCTAAGATTGAACTTACCGTGAGGCACCTATAGACATATGACGTGTAAAATATCCCCAGAACCCTTACGAGGCCTACTTGATGTATTTCACGTGCTAGGTGCGGAGACAGAGCAATAAACGTCACAACCACGGCGTGCAGTGTATTCGTAGTAGAAGTATTCTTCCCACGGGGCTCTAAGCAGCGACCCAATAATTATATTACTGGATATATTCACTGAAGGACAACGCGTGCTTTTACTTCTATGTTGTTTTACTAATCTGGATTGCAATTTTGGAGTTACTGCAGCAAAGCCACCCCCCCCCCAACCCCTTCGTTTTCAGCCATTTTAAGGCGTCCAAAGATCATTTTAACAATTCTGTACCTTTCGGAGAGGCATAAGACACTATGTCACAAAAATCATTTTGAAGAGTTCGATTCATTAGTGAATTCAGCTGTTTAACGCCAAAAAATGTGGTTTTCTGACAAAATACTGACATCGTGTTGTATTTCACTAGAAAGTACTTAAAACTGTGTTGATGTTTATGGTAAAAAGTAAATTTTGAGAAAAAGTGGACATAGTGTCTTATGCCTCAGAAGTACATAATTATAATGCTGCATTTTAAAAATAATGTGAACGTTGTATCAAGCGTGTGTTTTTTTCGTAGATATAGGTAATGTGAATAGGTCTAGCAGTTTCGCGTAAAAGGGAATACGTGTGACACACTGCAACGCCGTTTATGCGACATTAACCCTCGAAATATCTAGCTCTAGTGAGGATGATAGGTGGCGAACGGAACGCAATGGCAGGGTAAATAGATGTACCCCGAGAAAATCTACCTGCCGACGGTATCTTACACTACGTTTCCCCGACTGCGAAAGTCGAGAACGGTTTCATCGGAATTCGAACCCTGATCGCGATGGCTACAGTCTATGTTGGACTCGCATTCGGGAGGTACTGGGTTTGACTTTCGGCTCCAACCATTGTGATTTCGGTGTACCATTAATTTCCTAAATCTCTCCAGACAAATGTTGAAGGGGGGGGGGTTGTTAACAAACGTCGAGGCCAATTCCTTTCCCAGTTCGTATCGTTGTGTCACGTTTTGTGGCAACGTCTCTAATGACCTTGTTGTCGACGAGGCGTAAATCCCGTTTTTTGACTAGGAACAAAATACAGTATACAGTACATAAATTTCACTCTGTCAGCAGAAGCAAATCATTTAACAAGCTTCTACTGACTATTTTCACGCTAAGTGGACTCTTCCGAATACGAAATTATCTGGTAGAAATCTAGATTTTGCTCGTTAAAAACCAAAATGGAGAACCAAATTATAAATACTTATAATGTTCTTCCTGTGCTGCCTCGTACCACAGCACTTAAAACTGAGCCAAACTTCTGAAAGAAAGAGATGTTTATGAGCTCCATTTGTATGTGCTGGAAAATATTTTATAAGATATGTAATACTATGCTAAAAATATATAAATGGCCACCATTTTGAAAATATGCACACATGATGAACGAAATACCTAAAAGTCAAGCCAACCTTGTATGTAATATACGTGTACTAAGTTTAATGAAATCCTAACGTACGGTTCCTTAGATATCTAGCTTGATCAACAAATGTTAAAATGGCCGCCATTTTGAGAAAATTAACATGGCGTAAAAAAAATTTACAACAGTCAAATCATATTACGAAGTACTATATGTGTACAAAGTTTGATTCAATTCAGTCCACTGGTTCAAAAGTTTTTAGGGGGACACACACACATGTACACACATACACACACGCACACAGTCACACACACAGGCAGAAAGGTGATTTCATGGGCCTACTTTTTCCTTCAGAAATGTGACCAAAAATTCTGAAAGTATGATATAGGTACATTTGATCACAAAATAAAAATTACCTTACATAGTACCTTTCGTTCAGCAATTTTAGAAATGTGTGCATCCCTCCAAAATAATGTGCGTGAATATTAGAGAAATTTGGTTTCTACATACTGATCAGATAATCTAAAGGTTGACGTTCCTACTTTTGACACATTTGCAAAACCGTGGTGCACATGAATGAGGCAGACCTATATGTGCACCTATTTGTAAGTTACTTCTTAACCTTCCATTGTCAGAGCACTGACTACAAGGAAGTGTCCTGGACAACTGTCTCTCTATCTCCCTCACTCACTCATACACACACGCACACACTCTCTGTGTCAGTCTCACCTCCCAGACGATGCCCTCGTGCTTGTTGGCGACAGAGTTGCTCTCGTGCTGTGGCTCCTTGTCTGTGAGGTGCACATCATAGACTGCCACATTGCCGTCGTACCTCCCTATGACCATCAGGTAGGGACACTTGGCGTGCACGTCCACACACATCACTCCGCTCTCCGTGCTGCACACGTACTCCGGGGCTGACGGGTTCTTCAGCGAGAACCAGCACACTCCTCCTTCTGCGATCTGCTTCGTGAAGTCAACTGCGCCGAAATAAAATTAGGAGATTTTGGTCAGCACTAAACATCTAGGTCTTTGAATCTGATAAGAGGTGACATGTGAGTACGGAGCAGCTCCGGAATGGAGGGGTGGGGGAAACGGAAGATCCCCGAGAAAACCCGCCCACCAGTGGTGTCGTCGGGCATGATTTCCTCATGGAAAATCCGGGGACTGACCCCGCCGGGAGTCAAACCCGTTCACCTTGGTGGGAGGCGGCAGTTCTCTAGCCACTGCTCTAACTGCGGCTTCTACACCGAAATAAAATATAAATAAAAAACTTTGAGAGGACGCGCCACATTGATTAAAGTGTTGCTGCCATTGGCGTAAAGGCTTCAGCACTCCCTTCCCACCACGGCTGCTCGGGTTCGATTCCCGATTTTTCGCGTGTGAAAAACGTGGTGGGCCTTGCTTTTGTCCGGCACGCTTTCTCGGGGTCGTTCACATAGTTCGGAAATTTAAAAGCTTGTAACGTATTTTGTGCTATTTCAAAGAAATACTTTAATAACGTTTGTCCGAGGCCTTAGATATTGAAGACAAAAGTTTATATTAAACGTTTCTGTCCAGCAAGTAAGCAAACGCGCACCGAAGATTCCGGTGGTGTAACCCGGAAGCAGTTGTTTAGTTGACATAGTTTTAATGTGTCTACAGGTATTCGTTACGAAGCTCCAACTGTGTTGAATTGGAGAAATGTCGTGGCTATACGCCATTGCTGCACTATTTCTTCTCAGAAAATCAGTGCGTGTGTGAGAGATTTTGGTCAGCGCTCAGCATCGAGGTCTTTAGCGCTGGTGAAGGGTGATATGAGGTATGTGTGGAGCAGCGCCGGAATGAAAGGGCGGGAGAAATGGAAGATCCCCGAGAAAACCCGCTGACCAGTGGCATCTTTCGGCACGATTCCCACAAGCAAAAATCTGGGAACCGACTCCGCCTTGGTTGGAGGCGAATGGTCGGACCATTCGGCCACAGCGGTACGCACAGAAAATCAGGCGAGACCAAAAAAAACACGTAATATAGCCCTAAACTAATAAATATCATACAGTACGGATGTCTGGAACGGTACAGTGCAGAAATATCATATATCGATGATATTCTTCCAAATCATTTTCTCACACTGTACGAATCATTCAAACACATGACCAAAATGTTGTAGTTTTTAAAGCGTTAAAAATGTATTAGCATTCTTGTTTCTCTCTTTTTTTGTGGTGGATTTTTTTTTACCTCGATGAGTTGGCGCTCAGAAATATCTACACTCCAGTAAAATATTGATGCAACCTTTTGTTTATGCCTTCTTCGACCACGCAAAATTGAACTATTGTCCAGCTTAGCTCCAGAACATAATAAAATGGAAATAATACCATCATGGTTTGGAAATATTCACTCACAGCTTCCGAAAGCAGCGACGAAACAGTCATGGTAGTGCGGGTTCCAGCAGAGATAAGTGACATTGTTCTTCCTAGTCTTATCGTAGGAGAACTTCCATAAAGGGAGAAGTGTCCCTTCATCTTCTCTGTACTGATCTGCAGGGTCTTCCCAGTACTTGTAATCTAGAGGCAAACATAACATTAGCAGCCAAAAATAAACACAGCACACATACACACCCAGTAAAACACTTTGGTTGCCACAACAAAATGTTGGTTTTAATACGAGCCCCTGCAAAATTACTTTGCCGAAAAGAAAACTTATATTTACAGGTTATAGTAACGGTAACAAAAATTGTATTATAAGATAATTTATTAGAAAATTTTGTCGTCAAAATAGTTACGGTATTTTGAACGCAATCATTATGTTGAAAATTTTTTTATCTTTGCTACAATGAAACGCATTTAAAAAAACTATTTGAAGACAAGTTGTGACACTAATATAAATTTTCCACATTAACTTTGATATAATAAAAGATTTCTTCACTTCAAGCTAAATACATTTGTGGCGAAGTTACTTTGTAGCGGATCATACTTAAAGTAACATTTGCTGCGGTCTCGACTGTGCACTTCATGCAAGTAAAATTTAAATGGCAAATGTATGAAAAATACATGGCATGCAATGTAAATATTACATTGAGTCTATGGGAACTGTTAATTATTTAGCAATTTAACTAAACACTATCAAGGGTAACTGGAATCCACGACCTCTGGATCATATAGGGTGTACGCCTTGACAGTTAGACTACTGCGCGAACGCAGAGGTAGGAGGCAAAGAATATGCATAAGGGTGTTTATACTGTCAAAACTATTTTCAATATTTCACAGTTTATTTTACTATTTTGTAATATATACTCGAATACTAGTGTGAGAAAATGGTTTGATTTCGCTGTACTTTACAGCGAAATTTCAAAATTTTGACTTATCATTATGTTTATTCACATCTTACACATTGCAAATCAAAATAACCAGACATTAAATATTGGTTGAAGGCAAGCTAATTGTCCGAGTCCAGAGAAATATGTTCAGGAATTTTGTATAATTTTAAGAAATACTCGACTTTTCAGTTTTGTGAAATTTTCATCGCACAATTTCAGCAATAAAATATTCATAGTTGTGTTAAAAACCAATACAAAATGAGTTTCCAAGGAGGTGTTACGATTTTAAAACATTTCCAGTGATAAAACGCAACGATCTCTTTATAAACACTTAAAAATCTGGAAAAAAAATTTTTTTGGACACTAGAACAGCCGTAAGGTGCAAAACTGCCGGTGCTTGTATTTCAATGCTATATTTACGTGTTACTATAATATGAACGTTATTATGAGGCTATGCTGTTTGATGCTAAATTTATATAGCCTATCATTTAATATTCACGCGCAAACTACAATAACGTACGTATAATGGGGACGGTTTCTTGAGAGTTAGATTTTATTATCAGGAAATTATAGCATAGTAAAATAATAATTGGTACGATGTGCTGTGGCTCTATATATGCCATAAGCCATTTCGTTTATCATGATACATCGTGCGAGCGCCCATAAGTTGGCATATTCACTAAGAATTAGTACGTCTAGTGACGTTATGTAGCATGTCAAGTAACGAGGGTAGTTATTAATAGTGGTCTTCTCTTTCTACCACGTGATATTTCTGAGTTATTACTCTGCTGTAGTGTACTGCATTTTTGAACCAAAAGTAAAGGCAATCATACTATAATTGACGAGGTATTGGAACATTTTTTTACTTTCATGCAGTAAAGGTGTGATTCAAAGTGAAATACAAATTTATTTTATTTGCTTTAGGTTACAACAATACTGTATGGATATAATTTGCGTCATTAAATCATTTTGAACACTCGGTAAGAAGTAGTTGGTGTTGGGAAAGACGTCTTCGATGTTGAGGCATTTAACCAGCGAAAAATTGCGCAAAAATTCAATATCATAGATAGTATTACGAAAAAATAGTTGGTTAGTCAATGCCAATAAAAATTTAGTGTATGTATCTCGCGCATGTTGCAAGGATCATGTTCGAGTTTTTTTTTTTTTTTTTTGCAGTAGTACTTATGTTGCCACTTGCCAGTTATTGGACTAATAAAAGTAGTGGTGAATAATCCATGAATGATTTTCAATGAGTATGAACGAGATACAACTTTAAATTAATATTTCTTTGTTGTGCATTTAGAGACAATGTATTGCGACCATGTGTGTAGGATAGGTTGCATAGCATACAGGCGCGCAGTACTAAACACATTACAATAGACCATGTAACACAAACAA
The DNA here is from genome assembly GCA_003012365.1 of Medauroidea extradentata. Classification (NCBI taxonomy): domain Eukaryota; kingdom Metazoa; phylum Arthropoda; class Insecta; order Phasmatodea; family Phasmatidae; genus Medauroidea; species Medauroidea extradentata. Next base: position 18,574 of record PNEQ01096636.1, on the reverse strand, counting down.
TGGACAGTTGCTAGAAGAGGATCATTTTTGTTATATGGGACACGTTATTCTATACTTCACATAATTTTTGTTATATGTGTTATTAACTCTCAAGCATATGCAATATTCGTTATATTGTTTGTTGCTTACATTCTTCCGTTCAGTATATTTTCTTAGCAGAATAAAGGAAGTGGAAACTCATGATAGGACACTCTAACATTGTTGCAATATTTACTAACTCATGAGTTTGAATACACCAGACATAGCTGGTAAGAGGTAGGTAACTCACGAACAGCACATGTTTTGTACATTTAAAATATAGCACGCACAAGTCACCAAATGGTGTGTGTTGCATCTAGTCTACCTATCAGGGCACCCACTTTCTATTTCTCGGATAACGATCACACTTATATCTCAAAAAACAGTTTACCTGTGAATGTTATACCAAGACGACCTTTTCTGTCAATTTTGATGTACTGATTCATAAGTAATATTCAAATATCGCTGAAGGTTTTCAGAAAAGAAAGTCTCACACAAACATTGTGCGGCAATCCCCATTATACTGAAAAATATCGTACGATGAGGACACCCGAGGGACCGGCATATGAGGTTCGGGATAAAGTTAGCATTCAAAAAAACCCTCTTAAAGTTCTGTTTTCAGCCAATTGGTATCTCTCCGCCCGTAACGGCTAACGACGGGACATGTCTAACCTCTCTGGTCACGTCGCTTAATGTTTGCGCGTGTAAAATATACTGCGCAGTCAGTAGGAACCTATATACTTTGATGATAAAAAAAAGTTTATTAATAATATAAAACAAAAATATGAAGATTTCAGTAGATTTGGTTTTAGTATTGTTGTATTTAAGTAGGAAACTACACGGAACTAAATTGCGAAAGTTTGCTGCCAACCGTGCAAGCAGTAAGGTAACTATTGAAAACGTTAAATTATATGCAGAAACGGCTAGTGATATTTTTCAAAGGTTAAATTTTTAGTGCTCACCTTATCCCGAACGACGTACATCACACCCCGGATGCAGACTTACTACTGGGTGCATGTAGGCATCTGCTTGTCCTAGGGGATGACGTGTAACGAGGCCTTACAATGGAGAGGCGTCGGAAAGAGAGGGGTGGGGGAAGTGGAAGATCCTTGGGAATTTTACTTATGAAGGTGGATGACGTTAGCGAACACATTTTCAGAGGTAACGTCTCTGTTATAGAAAACTTCACTTACGAAATTGTTCATTCATGTGTGGTTTTTTCGGCTTTTACTAAACGCAAAACAAAATTTTCAATGGCGTATATCTAATTTAAATATAATTTTAAGAAAAAAGTGGTAAATACATTTCTATCTCGATTTTCCGTAACGGTATCCTACCGGATATGCAACATTCTTTAAAGTACACGTTGTATACAGTTTCTTACATTGCTGTAAGTTATTCCTTAATTTCTTAGAAACAATATTAGGATATTCTCATTTTACTTACTCTATTATTATATTTCCAAAAGTTTGGCTGGTTTAGGGTAGCCTACATCTAGAATATTTTCTAATCAGACAATAAACTTGTGTCTTCGGAATACATAGGCTTTGAATCACTATAAAAGTTAGGGCATCCTTTGCCTGGTTAAATAAATAAAATACTTCAAAACTGAATTTTAATAACAATATTGGTGCATTAAAGCTCCCAATTATATGGCGATAGGCTAACTAGGGAGGGATGTAATGCCAAATATTCCCGAAATTTTGCCTAATGTTGCCCATGTATGTCCAATAATTACTTAGAATTAGAGCCCGCCAGTTTGCAGGCAGAAGGTTGCTTCTTTAATGGCCTCCACCACTGAGTTTTCTCCCAACAAGACTTAACGACATTACACTGTTACATAAGTTTGGGCATTTTAATTGCGAATATAATTAATAAAAAAATATAATTAGTTACCGAGGGAGATGTCGTCGTATGTGTTTTGGTTGACCATTCTCTCGAGAACTTTTGCAGACAATAACATACGGTTTGTGAGATCAACTGCCTTGTCTTTCTTTCTTGATTCATCTTTCTTACTTACTACCACCTTTTCTTTCTTATCTTTCTCCTTGTCTTTTTCTTGGCTTTCGAAGTCCTCTTGGTAGGCATCAAAAATGATCCATTGCGCAACACTCTCTGCAAACGTATTTCTAGGCGGTGGAATGGTTTGTGTTTTGACGTTCTGAAACAAGAGAGTCCGGAATAAACTCCAACTGCATGTACCAGTATCACACAGTGCCGCCCTACAACTCGGAATATTTTGAGTTTCTTTTGCAGAGAATATAGAAAGCGCAAAAGAGACACATGAATAAACATATTGAGTTGAAATTAGACAAATTTCAGAATGTTATACGAAGCGCTTAATTTTAAGATTCAAAGTCAATACAAATAAATGACGTGAGCTCTCGAAAGTTGATATTTTAAACAGTTTCCACAAAAATTGTGGAAAATGCGTGATATTAAGCAACATATATATGAAATATGTTCTGATGACTGACTAAGCACTTCAAACGAATCAAGTCGAATGGTGCACTACCCACTCTTCATAACTTAAAGATTTTCAGAAGACGTATCGTCATATTTGGTCTTTGATGCAATAAGTAATACACTGTTAGACAGTGATTTTTTTTTGCTATCTGATTTGTGATTTAAATTAGGAAATGCGATATAATATCTTATATTAAAACAAATTTGACAGACTAAAAATTGCAATTACTTTATAACAATGAAAAAAGTTAGTTTGGAATATTATTTCAATTGGAGCGAGCAATATTGAGTGAACAAACGCCATTTCTGCACTACGTCGCTCCAGAAGCCCCGATACGTCATAACAAAACTATGTTTTATTTATTGATTGGTTTTTTTTGTCTCGCCTGGGATTCTGAGATGGGATGACGTAGTATACAGCAGTGGCGTGTGTGTACGATTTTACTCAGAACCCATATAAATGTATCGTATTGTATATTGAAGGCTTAAAATATCAATGTACATTTGAAAATTATATTAGAGTTTAAAAATGTTGGTAAGTCATTCTAAAAAAAATAAATAAATAAAATAAAATGCTCGAGTATTTTTCTTGAAAACTTGTAAGTTTACACCGGTATGTAATTGTGCTGACTCATTATTAAACATACTACAGCAAATAGCTTAAAAAGGTCGACTTGGTGAAACACCATTAGTCTTATCGTTTTCGATATGAAAGCGGTGTAATTAATGCCTGCGGGAGTACAGAAGTCTGGAACTCACGCAGCATGCCGAGATGCGTCGCGTTTCATTGTGGCGGCTAGGGATGTACACGAAGACATTATTCCAAAACCAGTAGCTTATTTTGGTAAATACGGTAACTTGATTACAGAAATGGCTATATTACATTTCTACCCCCATGCGTGACACAAGTCACAATGACGCACTAGTAATTAGGCATATTTGGGCGGTTGAATTGGTAGCATGTGCAGGGCCAGAGCATTTTCGCGACTCCGGTAGCAGTAGTGTTTGCAAACGCATTGCAAAAAGTTTGCCGTCGTTGACAGTTTTTGGCTACCTGAGTAGCGATGTAGGTTACAAGGTTCGTTTACAGGGACAAGATGTAATTGTCCGGTAATTTCCGTTTGTGTATGCATAAGCAGGCATGGATTTGCAATTTAGGACGTAATTGTAAAATAGTTCATGTTGCATCATAATATGTAGGCTATATTTTAGATTAACGTAGGGAAAAATTATATAAAATATATGTATGATAAACTAAGGAATGCGTATGAGATAACAAGAATTTATCTCCCTGATGTCAAATGTTTCTACCAACAGAAAATTAATGGTTCCGATTTGCTGTAAAAAAGTTTTCTTCTCACATAGATGCCAGTATATCCGACATTTCTATTATCTTTGTGACTAAAGTAACAGTAAACAATTTTGAAATTCGATAACAAATGTTTAATTTCAGGGTTGCTTGTAAATATAAACGTTCCGTTGCAAACACTTGTAAACAGCCTGTTACCGATTCAATAGCAAAAATTCATCTATGGACACACCATGCAATAATCAACAGTACGAGATCTCCCTCGGGCCTCAGGACTCGTTAACAAGACGCCGCATGAAACCCCAAAAGAAGGAATATGCGAACTGCTGACTGAAATGGGATATAATTTTTCCAAGTGATCGCGGTAACGTGAATGGTGTTAAAGGCTTGTTCCAGAGTTTATTTTTCAGACTGGTGACAATAACTCAAACATTTTTTAACCAAAAGCTTTGAAAAAAATTTGAGTCAATATGCAGTCACACGATGCAGAATACTGTGGATGCATTTTTAAAAATAATGTATCATTTGTCAGCAAAAAAATTTGTTGCTTAATTTTTGCTCTTATTTTCACGACAAAAAACGTGTTACTTTGGGTGATGAAATCTAAAAAAAAAAAAAAAAAAAGGTTCAGTACATTTCTGCAACAAAATTCAGCTACAAATTATAACATATAACTTTGGAGCGAAATTTTGATATGAGTATTAGGTAGCAATAAAAAAATATTTTCGAAATCACTGAAAAATTCGGTAACAAGGCCCAAACCGTGATACATACCCTGGAGGGGTAGTTATAGGTAAGAGTTGCTCGCTCGCAGTAGTTGAACTGGTTGGTGAGTTTCTTGGGTCCTGGCGGGGCGACCTGCACATCGCCCTGGCTGTCATGGCGGACAGCGTCGTCCTCCCCTCCTTCCTCAGCCTCCGCCTCGTCCTGCTGGCCTTCCTTGTCGCCGTCCACCTCCGCCTCGCCGCCATCCTTCTCCGCCGCCCCCGCCGCCTCTGCCGCCGCCGGCTCCTCTGCACCTACCGCTGCCGTACACTCTGCGCAATCCTAGCCGTGTTGTACAGGCTGACACTCAACTAGTGGTACACTTATATGAAGGAATGGTACTTTAGATAAAATTGACATATTTTATTAAGGTGGCTGTCTGGGCCCAGCAGTGTGGAAGTATAAGGACGAGACAACACGCGTACCATGCCTTCTCCTAGCCTCTAGGCGCAAGTTACTGAACAGACGTATAGTCTTCTCGACGACATCACGCCTCTTCGAGACATTCCGTGGTGACCCTGTCATTTTATAGCGTTATATTAAAGATAAAGATGTGTTGTACCCGCCTGTAACTTTTAAAATATTCTACGCCAAGGTTTTCATATCACTGTAACTTCCGTGATTAGACGACAGCTGTTTTGACACATTTCTGGTCGAAGTATAGCGCATTATTGAAATAATTCGTGGAATGTTAGTGTCACATGGTATTGTCTGTTCAGGTGGGATCTTGGGGGTGGAAGGAAGAGGGGCAGGAGCGCCGGGTTAGAGGGGGCGCTAGTGGCGACGAAAATTTTTACATGGGAATGAAATGTAAGTGAGTGTAAAAAAATACAATACCTACCAATGTTTAGATTTTTACTAGTTTTGTATTTCTGAATTTTTATTAACCTTGAACACCAAATAATGTTATAAATACAGTATTAATAATTAGAATGCACATTTAAGACACTGCTAAGTGCTAATGATAGCTAGTAAGTACTGGTTTTATGTATTTCTACTAAAATTTAGACTGTTATTTACGCGAGTGCAAAACAACGTATGCAAGATACTTAACACTGTTGGGTTGATTGGACTGATAGGAAAAGTGGTTGGTATGGACGAGGAAGGGGAAGGGGGATCAGAATTCTTTCCCCGGGCTAGGGAAAGCCTAGGTTCGTCCCTGCGTCCATTACAGGAGGATAAGGAAAAATACACAAATACTAAAACGTCACGGCAAAGCAGGTTTCACACGACGCAAGATGGGTTTTGTGCGAAATATTGAACGTAAACTTTAATGCTATAATACCACACAAATTTCTTTAGAAAGAAGTAAGATATTTTTTCTTGCATCAGATTACTTGACAGTCATTGTACGTACCAAGTAGCCACGATTTCGGACATTCATATTACAAACTGCAATGGCTAGCAGAGGGGACTGTGTATACAATATTTGAATAGGAAGACATGTCTAATTTGTAATGTGAATTTCCGAACATCCTGTATAGCACGAATAGGTTAACTTCAACTTCGGATTAACAATGCCACTCAAAAGAATTTTGTTTATTTAGAAAAAAAATTTTCCATTAAGGAGTGCTCAAAGGATGCAACTTTACAAAAGGAAATATTTACGTCAATGTTTAGTTTCCCTGACGCCCTCTTAACACATCACAGATTTAGATTTTCTTCTTTTATTTCTGGTCAGATTATCAGCAAGAACGAACAAACTCGTTGCAAACAGAACATACTTTGTCTTCGCAATTCGCGCAAGCTGTGTTTTGCGCAATATCTTTTGCAAGGTCGGCATCTTGCACGAGTTTTGCATCCGCACTGCGTCTTGTGAAACATCCTTAAAGTGTTTATATGATTGTGAACAGTAGTTTATATATGCTATTCACGAGTCCCTAGTTCCCCTTTTCACTCTTCTAATTTACATAATTCAGCCACTTGTTCATATACATATAGCTGTGTAAGTAATATTAATAGTGTCTAGATTCCACCGTATTCAGGAGTAAACACCGAGAATACAGTATTGTACATGTTAAACAACCAAATTGAGTACAAAAAATATTTGTAAAATATGACAAGGTGCCGCTGTTGATTTTCTTTTACATTTAACATTCTGTTGATGAATATCAATCCCGTTATTTTTTTCAGACATTCAATTATTCACAATAATTTTAAAGATCTGCAGCATTCCACATTTTTCACAAAACACAAAAGGTTTATACAATTGTTTGTTCACAAGCTTGTGTTCGGTATTGTAATCTGCAGTATTTTGCGTGATATACAGGTTATTGGCGTTTAACTTAACCTACAATCAATACGCGAAATACTCGTGCCTCTACTAATATCGATACAACACTTTCAGTGTTATAGGCAAAACTTTGGAGCCTAGCAAAGAGTCAACATTTCCCGCGATTTTCCATTGTTGGAGACGTGTAAATGTAGTGTCATTATTTGACTACAGGCTGTACTATACTAACTCAAACACACTGCGTGATGTTATAGGCTCCTTCCTTTATATATTTGTACGGCTACATTGCAGGGTAGTGGACATTTTACAGTTGCCCCTATATCATTGGTTGAGCAAGTCCTGTAGGCGCGCCACACAAACTGCCAGCCAACAGCAAAAGTCAGATAAGCACATAATAACTTGGAATAGTCTGCTGTCAGCTACGTGGAAGGTGGTGGTGGGGAGGGGGGAGGTTTCCTCCCGAAAATTGTAATTGTTTTGATAAGTTTTATATTTGTACGAGACATACTGTGTTTTATAGACATACATTGAGACTTTATTACGGCAGTGAAGTTGTTCTCGTTTTCATAGTTTGTATAGTTGCATGTCAAAACCTAAATTTGCATTAAACGATTTTATACAAGAAATGAAACCAACTGACTTAGAAATGGAATAATTCACCGTGAAGAACTCGCGTAGAATGTATTTCGTATTTTTTAAAAATTGCTAAATTTTAAATAATAAATTACTAATTTTCAGCATTTCTTTAAGGATACAAACATTTCAACACGGGTTTTTATACATTTCCTGACGTAGCCCGTGGCACAGTTCTTCAGAGTGAATTAATTTATTTCTGTAAGTCAGTTGGCTTTCCCTTCTTTTGTAAACCGAATTATGCAAATGTCTGCTTTGATGTGCCACTGTACAGGAACAGTGGAAGCTACAAAATTTTCATTGCCGTAAAAAGTAGTTGCAATGAATGTCTACAAAACAAACCGCAGCTCAAATAACTATGAAAATTAATGCCATGAAACTTACAGGTCTCCATCCATTGTCTCTAAGTACAAGTGTGCACGAAATGAATACTTGATTAGAAGACGTCATAGTAACACACCTGGAAGCGAACCGCCTTCTGCAGTTAGTTGTTGTTTGGCATCTTCTGAATCTTTGTGCAGGCACACCCCTTCCACTTGTAGTAGCGTAATCTCGTGTGTGGAAGGTGCCACTGAAATGAAACTGCCTTCCTTGAAACTGTACTGGACAAGGTTTTCTGCAAGTTGAGGATTGTTTATAGTTAGGACTCGCGCGATTTCTTCGTTCAGTTCCTGCGCAAATATAAAACATCGTCACGGACACTTTCTGGCTCAGCTATAATACTTTTTTTATTTAACATATTTCCAGTTTAGTTCAAGGTTTTGACGACTCTACACCCTGACATAAATTTATACTATTTCCACCTTTTATTCATTTATTCATTAATTTCACTTACAATATTCCTTTTAGCGTCCGAGAAAACCATGATAATCATGTCAACATAATGTTTACAATGGCCATGTTTACAAACATAGCCAATTACACAATAAAATATTCATCAATAGAATAATGAGTACAGGATAGTAAATACTTCTAAATTTAGTTTTTAAATAAATGGTATTACCAGAACACACTTTCTTGTAATGGGATGGCAATGTATTAAAATTTTTATTGCAGTAACAAACACTCTCTTCTGACAATATGATAAGCTGATTGCAGGGGTATGCAAATTTTTTTTAGTTGTCTAGTTTTATATTTATGAATACCATATTTTTACAAAAAAAAAATAAGCTACTGAACAAAGAATAGAGTGAGAATTTTCTCATTTATGCACCTTGTTTTAAGATTTAGGTACGTGGCTTAATGAAAAGGTAACATATTCCTGAAACTCAGAAGGAAAACAACCTTTCTCTTCTTCGACATTGTTCTTAAGTAGAAATAAACTAAATTTATTTTATGTAGAACGTTTTGTCATAAAAATTTAAACTATTTAATATTTTGGAATAAATATTGACTTGTTTTAACGAAGCAACTTTGCGCCCAATCATGTTCAACGATATCATTAAATTATGTAATTATATGTATCGAAGGAAAAAATTGAATCTATGGGACGTGTTTAAATGAAACCCGTTCGACGTGTGTAGGCAATGGACGAGAATATTAAAATTGAAAGAGAAAAATGTTAGCAATTTCTAATTAAGCTTACTGTGCTCTATATTTGTTTTAAAACGTTACTCATGACTAAAAAGCAGATGTCTGATTGTAAGAAGTGAACACCGAATTCCATCCGCGACAGAATATTTCCTTTACATATTGAACTTGTTAATATGCATTCTTTTGGTGCTCGTTAATCGCAAATAAATTGGCACTTAAGGCGGCCGCCTGGTGAAGGGTATGTTTGTGTATGAGAGGTGAAAATCGAGGCGGTACGAGCGATGTCGGCCGACACATGTATTGTGATATCGCCTCTACGGTCAAAGTTGTAAACGCGTGCACACTGTTCCTGCCGTAACGATTTTACTGTGGGACTTCAAGCGGTGACCCTATCATTTTACTGAACGCGTCACTGTAGCATAGTGCAATGTACTTGTAGATCAAAATTTCGAACAAATCCGTTACATATATCTTGAGAAACAGCCGCGTGAAAAAGTCAATTTTATCCGAGTTTGAGGGCGGTAAAATAATACTTCCAATAATTCTAGTGACTTGAAAATCACATTGACAAGTAGTTTGAAGTGTGTATTTTTTTCGTAGATAAGCATTGTGGACGCGCGTTTACTGTTCTCTGAGAAAAAACGAAACTCCGAACACGCTGCACGCAGTCCGAGCGCCATCCAGGCGGTCGTATTAATAAGAGTCCTTCCTCTCTAGGCTGTGTTTGTGTGTGTAGCAGGAGCAGTAAGGTCGCCGTTGACCGGCGTATGTACTGTATTATCGCCTCTCCGCGCAGGCCACTCAGATGGCGTGCAGTGCTCTACTATCGTCCTGTTGCCTAAGGGACTTTAAGCGGTGACCACATTATTTTGTTTGTGGGCAGCGTCGTTCAAAGTCTAACTCTTGTTTCTATAGTCGTGTCTTGTTTAATCCGATTGTTTTTTTTTATACATAAGGCAGTCTGAAAAAAAAACATTTTTGGCCATTTTGAGGGGCCCAAAAAATTATGTTCCTAATAAACACGTTGAATTTTTTAAATCTGTGTAGACTTAATTTTAAGTGTGTGTTCTTTTCGTATATCAACAAATTTAATGTACGTTAAATAGTTTCGTCAAAAATAATAGCCGTAACTCGCTGTAAGGCGTTTGAAGCGCAGGTGGGTATGACCCTTAAGGGCGCGTTTGTGAGCTGTTCCCCCCCCCCCCATGTTTCTATTGTTTTAGCGATAATTATTTTTTAAAACTAAACCCGAGCAGATATCACAAATATGTTTGGCAGTTTTGTTTAACATGGTTTTCACAATTTTTTTTTCAATATTGTAAATACAACGATTTTAGCTAATTATGTAATGAACGAAATTTTAGTGAACTGACGTATTAGTCGGAATCTTATAATTTCTTGGCTTGAAAAAATTTTCAGCTATCATTGCAAAACCCGTTTTCAAACTAAACACCCAAACATATTTGTGTTATCTGCTCTCGTTTAAGCTAAAATAAAAATACTTGTTATTATCGCATAAACAACAGATAGAGGGGAGCACGACCTTATGGAGATGCAACTTCTTACTGGCTAGTGCACCGAAAACCATTTTGCAACAACAGTCATGCATTGTGGTGTAGAATGATGACCCCTGAACACAGCGCGCTGTTCAAAGTGGTCAGAAACTATTTTCTGTTTTCTCATTGTATTTGACATTTTTGTGATATTTTATCAATCAGTAATAAGAGAAACGTTAAAAAAAAGGAGCTGTCTAAATTTTTTTTCAGAAATTAACAAAGGTAATTATTACAGTTAATTTGTTTTTATTTTTTTGCAATGCGAATTTCAAAATTTAGTTATTATACTACGTTGATTGGCTAGCCCAAGGGCGCGATTGGTGTAAAAGCTACCTACATAATTAATGGTTAAGTTTAAGTACTATTAGACCCCTTAATGTAAATTTTAAGAACGACAATAAAGAGACAAGAGACTTATTTCACTCATTTGGTTTATCAGGTATCAACTAACTGTAAATGTATCAACTTAACTAATTTGTTATTAATGCTCATTAAAAATTATAATCACATCACACAACGATATTTTAATGCTGAGTCTAAATTGTTAAACGAAACTTTATACAACCTGTGGTGATATTTTAACAGTGTACAATATGTTTACAATTAATTTAATAATTATTTTTATAGTAAACTTTATTTATAAGTTGATAATGCAATTACATAACCTTTATTAACTGAATGTTACTTAGATCTTAACCTCATCAGGATTCAGTATTCTAAGTCAATTTTAGGTTAAGGGTACTTAAATAAGGAACATATTTAGTGAGCATCTCACTTCTATCACGCCCCGTCAACTTTTGTGGCATTCACGTAGCTGCTGAGCGAGTTTGCATATTTGTTTTGTGAGATTGCATCTGATTCTTTCTCCCTTTTTAAGGTTTTTTTTTTTTTTTTTTTTTTTTTTTTTTTTTTTTTTTTTTTTTTTTTTTTTTTTTTTTTTTTTTTTTTCTTTCCAATATTTGCGTGCTTCACGACAACTTTCCTTTCGAGTCTCGCAGTCCAACATTTCGAGCTGTCAAATACGAATGAAGAAAATCTGGAAACAGCATGTACAAAACTGATCATGTATGTTAGATCATATAGTTGTACGTATAAAAGTTTCTAGTTTATGAACAAATAATTATGATAACGTGAGTGCGTGCATTTTTTTTACTGGTTGCATAACCATATAGTGTTCGTAACACTCGTCATGCTGGTTTATGGATCTTTTTTTTTTTTTGTATGAGAATAGAGGCTTATCTAATTACCATGCTTTGCATTTATGCACGCTATATCTGAATAAGCATACTTATGCAGAAATTAGGATAATGTAAAGTTTAATATATGATTTATACCAAAAATTTTATGAAAACTTAATAACATTTAGTGACAACTCAGTACAGAAAAATATGTACATAATCGTAAAATGTAATGCTCCTGTAAAGAAGCATCGCCCATAATTCCCCTAACCATTCAGTTATGATACGAAAACGATATATTCTGGATTCTACGTACCTTGAGTCTGGGTGGTTTGCCAAATGCGGAGTGCTGAACATTGATGCAGTGGGCTAGAAACTTTATTTTATTTTATTGCGAAACCTATGCAAGGCATAGAAGTGTACGAACTGATATACTGGTTATTATGCAAGCCGGCGAGGTAGATTAATATTAATCTAACATAGCAAGAAGCACACACTACAGAGTTGCAAATAAGTGCGTGAATCAAAGATCACGTCGCAATAAACATCAGCCAGTATCGTGATTTTAAATATACAGACCATGTAAGTCTAAAAACTGCTCCATTGTTGTAGGAAAGTAGAAACAATTTGTATTGTTTTTTAAGCGTATCACAAAATGAAGTCACATTCTTAACAGTTAACGACAATAGTGGATTTTTTGCTAAACTAAAAGTCACGATGCTATATTTTTATTAATATTATTTTTGTTATTCTGTTAAACAGCTTATTAATGTTATGATAAACTGTGTTTTGTTGCCTCACCTCAGCTAAAACTCTTGCATACTACATTAAAATTAATGTCTGTGTGTGTCCCGTATGATGCACTCCTACACCATTCATACAATTGCAATGAAACTTTGGTAGCTGTTATCCGTGCACTCGCGAAGATCTGTCAAACATTTTCAATTTTTTTGGGGGGGGGTGGGGGTGGGGTGTTCAAAATATGGCACCCAAAAATTTTGCGGATAAAAAAATTTGCAGGTTTTGATGTGCGTGTGCCCATGAGTGTTTGAGTGTTTCTTCTATCACAATTTTTTTTCGGAGGGACAGAAAGGGGCAGAGGGGCGAAACAGGGTATCCAAAAAAAAAAAAATATTAATAATCATTTTAACGCATGCCGGGACAGCTAGTGTTATAATAATTTGTACTGTTAAATTTAAAATTTACGTCTTAAGTGTTAGTTGGACCTAAGTTTTTTTTTTTATTTTTTTATTTTTTTTGAAGCAAGTAAACGTGTAGGGCGATCAATGCGTGCGTTCAACACAGCTTCGCCTCTAAGCGCAGATACGAAACTAACATGCAGTGTTTTTCGTAGAAAGGGTTTACAATAGGACTTTTAACTGTGACCCTATTATTTTATTTGTGGAAAGCATGAGGTAAAGTTCAACGCAGGTCGCCATCATTTTGTTTTACTATTACGGTTGGCAATTTTCCAGATACGGCAATCTAATAAAGCCATTTTTACCACTTTTGAGGAGCTTAGTACGTTTTTAACAAGATATCGCTATTTTTAAAACGCTAGAGACATTGTTTAAAGTGTGTCTTCTTTTCGTAGACATACATATTGAAAACACGTTTAATAGTTATACGAGTAAAAACACTTTTCGTACTACGCTACATCACATCTCATGCGCCAGTTTCCGACGTCTTTTTTTATTTTTATATTTGTACCAGATATTTTTTCTTATTTTAGACGTAAATTGTAAATAAATCTTCCTCTTAGGAAATTTTTTGTATCTCTTATAATTTTTTGCGTAATGAGTCGTAAACGTCAAAATTATCGCTTTACGGTTTTAAGTACGCCACTAAAACCAACTGACATACCAAACCTATAAAATTCACAGTGTATAACAATGTTGTAGGCTGTGATTTGACATATATAAAAACATTGTATTTAATAAAAAAATGCTGCATTTTGAAACGAGAATTAAAAAATATCAACAATTTTTAAGAAATACAATAAATATATTATTTTGTTTTAATATATGTCAAATCATAGCCTGTAACATTGTTATATAGTATTATTTTTTTCAGTTTGGCGTGTCAGTTGATTTTAGTGGCGTACTTAAAACCGTAAAGTCCAAATTTTGAAGTTTACGACTCATTATGCAAAAACTATGAGAGATACAAAAATGTCATAAGACGAAGATTTAATCTCAATTTATGTATAAAATAAAAAAAAATGTCTTGTACAAATATAAATATAATAAAAGACGTTGAAAACTGAGGTGAACGCGCCCTTAATGACTCGTGGCAGGTGAGCGCCCTAGCCACTCAGGTAACTGACAAATACAGACCGGTCACGTAATGAATAAGTGAATAATATAAATATAACCAATTGCATTAGTAGACGTTGCCGGCGAGTGACCGCGATATATTTTAACTGAAGTATCAGTGAAACTTGCACAATCTAGTGATCAACTCATACCTTCAATCTGTGAAAGGTGTTCTCAAGATGGTACATTTTTTCCAAGTTCCAAATTATTTTTTGAAAATTTTTTAAAGCTTATATTAACGTTGACACTCACGATCACTTTCACTTGAGGTTATAAATGTACCAGAATATACTCCAATAGAAATAACGATTAGCGAATAAGAAATAACGTACAACAAATAAATTCAAATCAGTCTAGTTCTATTGGCGCTGACATTAAGCAGTTCGCCAGTAACTTATTACCTAAAAATACCTGCGATCGCTAAAATTTTAATATAACGTTTCTCTTCAATTCTGTTTTTATGGCAACCTTTGCTAATTTTATAAATGAATTCAATGACACAAGTTATAAATGATTACCTTAAACGAATGTAGAACAAATAATTTTAAAAAATGCAATTTTTTGGACGATGCATTTAATTAAATTGTACTAATAAAAATACTGCAAACTGACGTTATTACCTATTGTCCCTAGAACAGTGGCAATAACGAATATAACGCAACTACTTTTGAACACCATTGTTACTTTATTTATTTTTATGGCGCCCTATCCGGTATCGGAATTTCAATAGACAAGCACAATTTCAAATGACAAGAATTAAACGGCGATGTTTGCAGTGTAAGCGCAAAAGCAGGCGGTATGTTATATTCTCCACCGCCGAATTGTGAGCAGAGATTTATGTCGTTTAACAACTGTCCAGTAATTCTAGAATTTCGTCTGTGTAAGAACATCGGCGAATATTTTTGACATAGTTTCCACTGTGTTTCTGTGTTAAAAATTTAAAGTTAAAATATCCAAAACTTGTATTTTCGCAATGTTTTTAAGCTAGAGAATTCTGCCACAGAACAATTAAAGTACATAATGGACAAGCAACGTTCATTTACGTTTACTTATAAGTCACAAAATGATAGAATGGTTATTGAAAGTCTTACGGAGGCGAGATGACAACGTAAACATTGCACATCAGTTCAGCGGAGATTGCACGTAGGGACAATGATGCAGATGATGCGTGACTCTAGGTCACCCTTACTCTGACGTCTTTTGGCTTTGTACACGCAATATTCCTGCAGTCAGACGGAACAACGAATGACAGTCAACAATAACCGGCGTTAACTTCAGTGGCCCCAGTGGCGCAATCGGTTAGCGCACGGTACTTATAGGCAGTAACTGTGAACGATGCCGGGGTTGTGAGTTCGAGCCTCACCTGGGGCAAGATTTTTGTAACTGGCCTGGTCACACGCAGTGCTTGTGTGAATACTTGCCTTCAAGTCTTCATTCTTCTTGCAAGAGATTACTCGTCCGCTAGTGAACTGAAGTTTGCAATACAGGAAAAGCGTGAATTCGACCTGCGAACTGTGGTAGGTCATTCCTTACGAATGTAGGCGAACGAAGTACTTCCATAGGGAACTATGGCCGAATGAAACTCTAATTTTTAAAATGATTTTAGTAGAAAATATAAGAATGTTATTTGAGATCAAGCACCAAATCAGTGACTAGTGTTTTGTATGATGAAGATCTTAAATAATAATAAAAAAAACTGTGGTTGTTAACCTCGCCTCCCTTCACTATTAAAACGTAGGGTCTCCTTTGTTTGCAGAAAAAATCATACATTAAGCTGCAAGCAATTTGTTGAAGGCCGTGTATGCTAGGTAGTTATTTTTTACATTGGTGCAAAAAATTAAAAACTTTTTTTAAAGGAGTTACAGTATTTCAAAAAAATTCAAGACTGAAAGCAGTTATACTATGCACAATTATGTAGGAGTTTCGCAATACATTGCATCGTATATTCGCAAAAATTCTTTTTGCTTGATTTTGGCTGATTTTCATAACAAAAGTGGTGATACTTTGGGTGTAAAAATCTGAAAAACTGTTACGTTTATTGCTACAAAAAATTACATACAAATTACGATATATTCGTAACAAAACGGTGTAGGGATTCTTCGATATGAAAATTATGTTGGTTCAAAAAATGTTTTTGAAATCGTTGTACAAATACAGGACGTGGCTTTAAATGACTGACGATGCAATATGTCAAAATTAACAACAAAAAAATCTTGTCGGAGCATTATCAGGTGAACCGCTATCGAGAAATCCTCGGGTAACATACTAAATAATAATAATAATAATAATAATAATAATAATAATAATGCGAGTTGCAATATGAGAAGGCAATGATCAACATACGCACCAGTGAACTCAAGGTATTTTAATAATACGAAAAGTTTGGAGATGCATATTTTCCTTAAGAAAAAAGTTATAGCCACATTTTCGTCGTATATGTTCGTAAGGAGTAACCCAACAGAATTTGTCGGCTGAATTCACGTTCATACTTCTTTTTTTAGGTGTTTAGAATCTGAGTACCCACAGATTCGACGACCTAAAAAAATATGTTTCTGAAATATTGACTTTCTTTGTGAATACACGATCAATTCAGAGAGCTCTGAAAAATTATATTTGTTTAGTGGGGGGGGGGGGGGTGAGGGGTCATGTAACTGCAATCATTCCTAGTGTCTGACAAAAAATATTTCATTTGTATGAAGTTATAATTAGTAAATTAATAAATTATAAAGAAATTAACTATTTTATTTATTTGAAACAGCATTTCTATACCGAAACGTTCTAAAAATAGACCAAATGTACAAGGATAACTTTTTTTCAATGTGTAAAAGAAAAAATATATATGATAAACTAAAATATTTTTTAAATATTAACTAAGATAGCTTATAACTTTCGTTTTCGTGCAAAAACAACGAGATTTTCTTCAAACGACAGCTCAAGTTTTTTTTAGTTCTACAAAAACTGAATCTAGCAAAATTTGTATCATTACTGGTTCCATTGTTTACTAACGTGTTAAAAAATTAAGAACACAATATTTTCAATGTATATGTACTGCAACACAATTCCGCCCCTCTCTCTCTCTCTCTCTCTCTCTCTCTCTCTCTCTCTCTCTCTCTATATATATATATATATATATATATATATATATATATATACACATATATATATATGCATTAAAAAAGAAACTGTCACTTCATTGACATTTCTGTTTTTTATAATGAAATCAACGGAACAGCCACAAACTTATGAATAACCTCAACAAGTTTCTCACAATGTAAAAGTTAAAATACAACGTCTGGCTGAAATATCTTACAGTTAAAGTCTATTACAAGAATGCAATTGAAACGAATTTCAATGTACTTCTGTTAAGTAATCTAAAACAAAAATTATCGTACAAAAATTAATCTAGTGTAGTGTGTTGAATCAAAACTGTTGGAATTACGGACATTATAAGAAATGCTACCGTATGAAATACATAGAAGATATTTCCTTAACTGATTCATGACAGAGACAAAACCTGTATATCGGTAAATGTATTAAGTTACACGAGGATTAAATCAGAAGTGAAAAAAAAAAATATTGGTAGCAAAGAATTGTAGTCATATGTCATCAGCCTGTAATAATAGTGAATTTCAAACATTTTAGGAAACATCACCTAAAACGAACTTATTGAACATACTCTAGCGAAATAAATTCACTGTGGTAAGAGAAAATATGAACAGACTTCAAGTCACATAAGAGCTGTAATTAATCAATTGTTATTATATTACAAAAAGTGAATTGAGAACATTGTCAGTAAGTAACTCATATAATTTTCAAAGGGAGAACATCGGTTTTTAAAAAATAATGAAGCACATTTTTTTTTCTAAAACGAATCCTACATCGGATGGAATTATGAGATATCTTCAATATTATTTACGTGTGAGGTGTTGGAAAAAATTTTTTTGAAAGTTACACAGTTATATCTGTAGTATTTCTCTGAAAATAAAAACAAAAATTCTGATTTAAAAAATGTGTGATAGGTCAAGTAATGTATTAGGGACAAAGTTTTCGAACAAATAATTGTTTCAGCTAGAGATGACGCTAACGAACTCTTCTGTGACATATATTATTTTAAAATTCAAGCAACTGCAAATAAAGATAAAAGTTTTAAACGAAATGTTTTGAGAGATACTTACTATCGACTTTTGGCAATTATGTAAAATGTAATGCAATTTGTAAATATTGTTACAGAATGTTCCAATATCTGTTAAACAAAGCTACAAATTTTACCTCATATTTTGGCCTGTATAGCACTTAGCAAATTTCGAATTATTTCGCTAAGTAATTTTTTATTTAATGTGGTGCTAGCACAGTCGTGAAAGGAATCATTAACGTATTGATTTACAGTTTTATTAATATCTTGCGGTGATAAACATCACTAACAACATGATCTCCTTACGAAGATTCTCAGATAAAAAAACTACTCATTACCAGAAATCCTTGCCTTGCTCATGGACGGTTTTTTGTTGTAGCGTGTCACGCGAAACTGCTTCAAAAGCTGGTTGGAGGGGAGGGGGGGGGGAGGCTCC